>QGOA01003698.1:0-27860 GCA_003313075.1 Termitomyces sp. MG16
GGTCGTATGCATGCACCGGGCAAGGGCATTTGTGAGTAACACGTCGTCTCTGTTCTCTCGCGCGCACGCTCATGTCTTCCAGCGTCCTCTGCCCTCCCCTACCGCCGCGCTCCCCCTGCGTGGCTCAAGACGACCCCCGAGGACGTCGTAGACCACATCACCAAACTCGCCCGCAAGGGTCTTACTCCCTCCCAAATCGGTGTCACTCTCCGTGACTCTCACGGTATCCCCCAAGTCCGCTTCG
Organism: Termitomyces sp. MG16; assembly: GCA_003313075.1. Classification (NCBI taxonomy): domain Eukaryota; kingdom Fungi; phylum Basidiomycota; class Agaricomycetes; order Agaricales; family Lyophyllaceae; genus Termitomyces; species Termitomyces sp. MG16. Next base: position 245 of record QGOA01003698.1, read on the forward strand.
TCACCGGTAACAAGATCCTCCGTATCCTCAAGTCTCACGGTAACCGTCCCCTCTCTCCCTTCTGCCTCTGCTAACTCCTCCTTTCTCCCCCCTCTTCTCCCTTCTTGCTTTCGCACATTGTTTTGTGTACCTTTTTGTTTGGGGATAGGACTTGCGCCATCCATCCCTGAGGACCTCTGGCACCTCATCAAAAAGGCGGTCGCCGTCCGCAAGCATCTCGAGACTAACAGGAAAGACAAGGACTCCAAGTTCCGTCTTATCCTTATCGAGTCCAGGATCCATCGTCTCGCTCGTTACTACAAGACCAAGCAGCAGATCCCTCCTACTTTCAAGTACGACTCTGCTACTGCTTCCACTCTTGTTGCTTAGGAGTAGGGTATTATTTTTTTTCTATGCATATGCCCCTGCGTGTAGTGAATACATATGATATGCTACGATTGGTGCTGTTTTGTAAAAATTGGGTAACGTCGATTGAAATTGGGGCGCTAGCCAATCGAATCCTCTGACGACGATGGAACACGAAAGAAATAGGTCGGAGTTATTATCATTAAAAGGTATTTTTGCTCTTTCATTCATTGGACACACCCGGAATTGAACCGGGGACCGCCCGCAGGAGACGAACCTAGTCATAATGCTAAGCGGGCGTGATAACCAACTACACCATGTGCCCATATTATAACACCTATACGTCAGCAATATCTATCCCTCCCGATGAGAGGGAAAACTTTGAGAATTTCGGCAGTGCCCATTCTGAGCAGTCTGATTACCCATGTATGCGAAATTTTAGTTTTTGACCCAAATGTACATATCAAGGTTGTCTGCACAATGTAAATCACATTACGTTCTTGACTGGCGTTGTTGTTGAAGGTCTATGACAGTAGAGTTTCTTCACGTCACCACTCTAAGCAGTAAAGACTGACTTTCACCGTGATTTGATGGACCCAAAAGAAACTTACTATGTACAAAGGAGATTTCCAATTTCGGTGTCCACTTTGGACGCTAGCGCCTTGGGTGGGTCTTGAACATTGGACCTCTGTAACGAGAGATGCACTCAGTTTGACATGGGCACATGGTGTAGTTGGTTATCACGTCCGCTTAGCATCATAGACCCTAAGATTAGTTTGCGGGAGGTGCCCGGTTCAATTCCGGGTGTGTCCAATCAAAAAGCCAGATTCTTTTTGATAATAATAACTCGTAGGTCAACGACCTATTTTTGTGTCTACTGCTTGTGTCAGTCCTTGTCAGATGATTTGATTCTCAATCAACCTTACCCAACTTTACTCAACAGCAATTGTAGCATATCATATGTATTCACATATCTGCAATCAATCACAGGTCTTGTTGTGAGAGGCTGGAGAACCCAATTGGGGGATTTTCACCCAATCTTCTTATAATTCAGGAAGGCAATTTTTTTTTCAATCAAAACAAAGTGTTTTTATACAACCAATAAAAGAGCCTGAAGTTGTGACCATCACATGTATGTACCTAGAGAGGAGGCATGAGTAGACCTGTTTCTCAGGAAACTTCCACTTTGATGATCTCCCTCTAAGTAAGCCCACTCATTGCATCAAAGGGAACTTCCACTAATACTGAAGTCAAGGTAGCATGTCACAATGAGTTTATATATTTTATTTATTATAACACTGAACTCTCTTCCATTGGGCAAAATCCTCAAGTTTTCCCTATTCAACATATGAGTGTTAATGCCAACTCCTTCATGCTTTCTCAAGAGTCACCTGCCCTTGATCAGCAGGTTACACAATCTAACCAAAGGAAGTCTGAACAAAGAGACTGTCAGGGGACTCCTCATTTCTTTCCTCTTTTACTCATTATTCCTTCATTCTTTCTTTATTTATTTTCTTATTTCTTTTGTCATTCTTTCACTTTACTGTTTTTATTCTTTCAACACTATCTATTAGTACTACTTTTGGCCTTTGAGGTGCTCTGGTTCTTTAGCTATCATTCAGACAAGTTCAGAGTTTTTCTGCTTTATTTGTGCAATTGTTTTTTTAGGCAATTTTCAAGTTTTTTAAGGTTTTGTTGTCCTGTACAGTTGCTTCTCACACTTTCAAGGCTTCAGAAGCATCAATTCTGGCATAGAGAATCTCTAGACTTGTTTTTTTTTTGGATCTCCCTCTGCCAGGTAAGTAAATATTATGATATTGTTAGTATATACTTTAATATACTTTGGATCTCCTTCTGCCAGCTGTATGACTAAGTCATAGCCTCCAGAGGTTGCCTTTGCAGGTACTATCCCAAGTATACAAGTGTTTTCCTGTCCTGCCACCACTCATAGAGTTCCCAGGAGTCATTGTAGATATGCTGAAAACCCTCCAAATTGCTGGAGTATGCATCCACAGTATTTAGAGCCTGTAGTTACTATCTTGTATTTCTTAGTCTTGATATTATCTGAATTGTTGTTTGTTTCTTTTTGCATGCCCCACAAATCATGGCATGTGCTGGACTGACATGCACTTGACTGACATGCATTTGACTAGCATGCTTTGACTGGCATGCATACTTAGAATTGGTGTGCACTTTGCACTTTAAGTTTATCTACCTCTGGTCTTGTCTTAGAACCCCTGGTTCTCAACTTGACCTTATTACTTCTCTTTCTCTATTTACCTCAATTCCAGACCAAGTCTATCAACCCTGGACTTGTTTCTTTTTGATGTTTCAGGCCCTGGAGCATATCTCAAAGCATCAGACCACTGAATACATATAGTCCACCTTGTAAAGGCATTGCTTTATTTGAAAGGCCCCAGGTTAGTGGTACCTAATATAGTTGTTGGGAAATCAGACAGAGAACCCAGCAAAAAGAAGCAGAGCACCTAGTGTTAAAAGTGCTGAGAAGCACATAGCTACTACAAGATCTGTTTATTAGTTGATGTAATAGAATCAAAAGTCTGTTTGGTGTGTTCTGTTCATTGTGTGAGCTCATTATTCTCAACAATAGTAGCAAAAATCAAAATCACAATTACTCTTTGATCTTTAAAATTCACTTATCAACATGCCTTTGCTTATCAATTGTTAGTACCTGTTTTAACTGCCAAAGTTTGTGCATGAGAATCAATCTGTAGGCTTCAGCAACATTTGATTTCTACAAGATAAGTCTTTTAGTAGAATAATTCTTTATATTTAATAATAGGCAGCCCAGGTAGTTCAAATTGTCTAATAGAAAACCTGTATGCTTTGGTAGAGGACCATTGAGTTTAGTGAGTAAGTCCCTGGTGTGACATCAGTAAATAACCAGAAGTCTGAAGAATGTGGTTTTAAAACAGCATAAATTAGTGAACTGGTCATTGAAGGAAACAAGTGCTTGCCAAAAGAAGGGGAGAAATGTTCCTTCTCTACTTCTATATCATGCTGCAACCTCAGGAAGTCTGCCTCAACAGAATTTTCTGGGGGCTTGGTAGACATGTCACAAATAGACAGGTAGGTGTTGAGATGAGTGTTCATGAAGGGCCAAAAGCCTTCTTCCAAACTCTAGACTACAGACTTGACAAAAATCTGATTAGAGTGTGTGTGCCAAGCAACTCTTCAAAAATTTCAACGTTGATCAGAGATACTAATTTGAAAAGTTCAGAGTGCTCCTTGAATGTTGAGAAAGATCTTAGATTACAATTTTCCTTCTCAGGAGGATCTGGAAGTGGCAAGGCAGTCTTGGACCACTTTGCAGTAGTTGTGGTGATGACACCAACTGTGTTTGGGAACACTAGACACTACATAGTAAAATGTCATCTCTAGCACCTAGCATGCATAAAGTGTGAAGAGTTCTGACAGAGTTCCTGCTTGAGACAATATAAGGTGACTAGGCACTAGTAAATAGTGCTCCTAATGCTACCTAGCAGACTGTAAGTACCACAATTTTAACACAGGTTTGGAAAAAAGATGAAATAGCACAACACAAATGTGCCTGTGGTTGGCACCATAGACAATGCTAGCACTTAACTTCCTGATGATGTTAAGTCAAGCTACAGTAGCTCGAAAAACTGTCCCAATGTTTGATACTTTTTGAAAGATGACACTGGCATGAATGCTGGGAAGTACCTAAAATCCTGATTAAAATCATTTAAAATACTATGGCATTGTAGCTACAAAATAGACCTAGGCTTATGTAATCAAGATCAAAACTGATGGAGCAATAGCCATTTTAAAATATTCACTCATTGGGACAGTTTTTTGAGCATCTCTAATTTTTCAGGTTTATTCCTGTTTTAGTCAGAAACAAGGAGTAAGTTGCATGTGGAAATACAGACAGAGTCCTGTGACCATGTTTGGATATATTTGGAAGTAGTTCAAGTTGGTTGATCCACATCTTGACCTTCAACTACCATCATGAAACCTATTCCTCCTGCACAACACTCTACTGTTGCTTCTCTTCTTGCTCAAAGGTATTCTCTGCATCAGATTGGGGCTCAAACTGGTCTAGGGAAGCCTACTATTGGGAAGATTGGTAGAGAGTTGGAGATGGACAAGGAAAACCATCTTGAAGACTGTCCTGCTAAGCTTATTCTATGTGATAAACAGGCTATTGGTCAACAAATCTCAACTGAGAGACTTGATACAGCTGTCCAGGCCACCAATTTTATCAACAATATCATTTCCAACCCTGTCTCTCTTCAGACTGTCTGGAATGTGTTGAAGGAGGAGGGGTATTGGTCTGCTACCAAGAGAAAAGTTTCTATGCTCAAAGCTAGACATCAACAACTATGGCTTAAATGGGCTCAGAAGCATTGGAACTGGATTATAGAGGACTGGAAAAGGGTGTTGTAGACAGATAAGACAAAGATTAACAGGATTGGGTCAGATGGGAAGCAGTATGTGTGGAAGCTATGAGGAGAAGACATTTCAGACTGAACAACTACACCTATTGTAAAGCATGGAGGAGGGAATAATTTCATGGTATGGGGCTGTATGAGTTGAAATGGGGTAGAAAAGCTGGTAGAGATGGTGGAAATCATGGATCATAGATGCAGAGCAGTACTGTGAGTTTTGGATGATGGAGCAAAGGAGAGTTTTGAGAAGTTGGAGATAGAGGAGGGTGCCTGCTATTTTCAACAGGACAATGACCCCAAATACAACTCCAAGAGAGCTAACAAGTGGTTTGAAGACAACAACTTTGATGTCCTCTGGTTGCCAGCCCAATCCTCTGATCTAAACCTTAGTGAACATCTCTGGGAGTACCTTAAGAAGCAGCTTAGGCAGTATGAAATACCTCCTCATAGTGTGCATGAATTGTGGGAGAGGATTGCGAAGGAGTGAAATGAAATACTATTAAAAATATGCCAAGAACTGATAGAAAATGCCTAAAAAGATTCAAGCAGTTATCAAAGCAAATAGAGATACATACAAAGTACTAGACACCAAAATTAGAGATGCTCAAAAAAGTGTCCCAATGAGTGAATATTTTAAAATGGCCATTACTCCATCAGTTTTGATCCAAATCATATAATTCTAGATGTGATCTGTAGCCGCAATGCCATAGTATTTTATATGATTTGTTTAGAATTTTAGGTACTTCCATTCCTACATGTAAATGCCATCTTTCAAAAACTATAAAATATTGGAACACTTTTTTGAGCCACTGTAGCAAGATTTGAATAGTGAGGGTAACTGGATTACAATTCATTGTTATTTACATGTCCAGTAGCTACTTTTTATACTATGCACTACTATATTTTGAAAATAAGTCCATCTGCAGCACTATCAATTAGCACTTTTCCTCATAGCTACAGCCAATAGCAACCTGTCAATAGTGACTGACAGCACATGAGTGACAGCAACCAAAGTGTAATAGCCTTTTGGCTATGGTGACTCTAAAACTATTTAAAATTATAAGTCTGCTCGCTTTTTAATCCAAGTCTGATTGGCTAGGATATTTCAGTATATAGTCAAAAAAAATCTCAACAGACATCATAATCCAAAAGTGCTATCTCTAGCACTAAAAATTATCTCTCTTTCCAATAGGCCAAAGTGTCAGGTTTTGGTATATTCAGTCCTGTAGACATCACTTCTTATCCTTCTGATAGTGGTGCCTTGATAGATGGCAGCATGTGATGCTATCTCCTTCTGAAACTGATTGAGGTTTGATCAAAGCCACCTCTCCATAGTCATGCTAGTGTTATTTCTTCATGAGTTCTAAGTCTTTAAAGTCAATGAATGGTGAATGATAGTTGAGACTGCTAAGTGAAGCCTACATTTAGAAGTGCTAGTCAGAGATATCCTGAGTCCAAGAAGATAACTTGCATCTCCAAGTTGACAAGTGTTGGTAGGCCTGTATTGTTCCTTAATGCACTCAGTCCAAGAAGAAGCCTATCAGTGAACATGTAAACATCACCCTAACAGTCATAGAAACAAAGGGTTTTTGGTTTGTCATCTTTTATTGCTTCAATTCTTGCACACTTCTGGGCATTCAGGTCTAGAGTAGTTCTCTCCAGTTCTTGCACTGGTGGGCCCAATAGCATGCTGATATGTCAAATGGACACTCTTGGATACTGTTCTACCATTGACACACTTTGCTGTAGATCTAGCTCTAGACCATCCTAATCTAAAAGTTTTTGGACCCTATAGTTAATTCTATTAACATTGAGGGTCAAATTCCTGAAGTCCACAAATTCATGCTGGTCAGTGAGCAGCATCCTTGTGCCTCCTCCCACTCTTGTTCTGATGGCTTTATCATATGTGATGACTTTGGTGTGGGTGCTTTCATGCTTGGCTACAAATAAGTTGAGAATCTAGCTAATATAGGACTGGAGCTCAGCATCTCTGTCAAGAAAAGCAAAACATGTTAGTATCACTAGCAAACTTTGCATGTCAGAGTGGCCAATGATAGCTAGCATACAATTCCTTTGTCCCACTCTCTGCTTTGACAACTAACATATCACATATCATGCCTTTGTCTCATAGAATTATATATATTACATGTATGAAACAACACCTTCAGTCACTTGTATACAACTGAGGGTGAGTAACTAGTTTATTGTAATCATCTTTACATTATGCTTATATTGTACTACAGATTAGATAATTTACTATTCTGTATAGGTACAATAATACCCAAAGTCACTTATATATGACTGAGGATTAGATAACTTACTATTCTGTATAGGTACAATAATACATAAAGTCACTTGTATATGACCATCTCTAAAATAGACACCTCCATGTATACCCCATAACAGAGAATACATGATGTACCTGAGCCTACCTGAGCCTATCTGATTCCACCTACTAGATGGCACTTAGCACATAGTATAGTGCATAGGACTGTGATGGTGAATTGGAAGCTATGTGCTAGTTAGAGTTCATGTACAGGCTCACTTAAATGGTTTGAATTACAGAAAGGTGCATCATTTTATAGATTAGACACCATGTATGCTGCATACTTGATAATGCCTGACTCAATCTATTTCCATTATTTTTGCCAGCCATGCTTGTGTATTTAGATAGTTGTCATAATAAAATCTGTTTATTGAAACTGAATAATTATAAGCAATAGTATCAAAAGCATTACAAGACAAAGCATTATAGAATATAAGGTCATTCAAAGCATGTTAATTCTTCTTCTTCTTGTATAAAGTCTTAGAGTCATCATGGCAAAGGAGATGCTTGAGTTTCAGTTTCAGAGGATCATTGCAAGTAGCAGGGTTGATGCTGCCATCATCATTGTTGTTGAGTTGGTGGCCAGATTTTTCAAAGCATCAATGCTTAGAGGTGGCTATTGGAGCACAAGAACTTGAGGGTTGTGGGGCTAGTGATGAGTTTGAGTTTGATGGAGTACAATTACAGTGATGGAGAGAGGTAGAAAATTGTAGCTGGTGTTAGTGCTTGAATTAGCCTATTTGATGATGGTCAACTGATTGGATATTCTGAGAGAGAAACAGCTGAAGTTGAATTGTTTTGAGAAGTGAGCAATAGATAAAATTGTAGTGCACAAGGGAAGATCCAAGTTCACTACCTGATAACTTGTCATTGTCATTGTCTTCTGGTTAATGCTGAGGTCCATCATTGTTATTGTTATTGGATTTATCACCTTGTCCATCAGGGTGCTCAGGTGATTGAGAAATCTAAAAAGACAGTGTGAGTAAAAAGACAGTGTGAATAGTAAGACAGTCTAATCTAAAATGTATATTATCAGTCTGCTGTGTCTTTATACATGATAGAATTTCCAATGTGCCCTCATTGTCAATGCTCTCCTGTTCATCCACAACCTTCCTTTGTTGGTTTTTGATTGTTAAAGTTAAGTCAAGTAACTGCCTAGAGAAATTGATTAGATAAAAGATGTTCTCAACAATTGAGCCAACATACTTGTTCCACTATTGAAGCATTTCTATTATCCATAGACTGTTTGGCCTTGTCTCAAAAACACCATCCTTTAAGCACTATTTCTTGCTTTCTTACAAGAAGAAAGACTGAACTGTGCTTTCCAAGTCAAAAGTTAAATAAATAGTCTGAATCAAGAGCAATTGTAGATATACCTGGACTGCTGTATAGACAATAGTACATACTGTCACCTTTCTCAAGCCATGAATATAGGTCTTTGCTGGCTTTATGTCATTGCAAGTTCTTAACATTGAAGAAGATGGGCTTGTAAATATATGTCAATAAACCTGCTAAGAAATGACCAGAAATCAAATAAGAGAAGGTTGATACTAACATGAACAAGGACTCTGCTTTACAAAAACCCTTTCAATGGATTATTAGGGTCTATCATACTTGAATCATAAAGGAAGCTTGGCTAGTTTTTAGCCTTAATTGCATAATCTTTCTATTCTTCACTGATGCCATTCATAAATGCTCTGATAGATGTTAGAATGACAACAAAAGTCATCAAATTGTGGTTAACTCACTCAGGATTGGCATCAAATTCTTGTAATCTCTTCACAGGATACAATGTATATGCAGTGATCCTATTTCTAAAATCATGGGCCAATTTTGCTTCTGAAACTGTTGCTGCTATGTTGTACAGATTTTTTTTTAGGTATTGACCTATGAGAGGCTTGAGGGAGGAAGCATTGTCTGTTTTTGCAGAATTGAGAGTATCTGCAAGCTACAAGAAAGTTTTTCAGCTACAAACAGCTGAGAAAGGATGTATATATTAATATATATGTTTTTAAAATGCTGAAACTGAGCAGGCTTCTTATAAAGTGCCTCAAGAACCTTTTCCAACTTGAGTTCAAGAGTAACTATGAGATCATAAAGCTTCAATATTTTATTGTCACAACTAGATATGTGAAAATCAGAAGGATTGAGCCAGATTAAGCTGCAATAAACAGAACAGAAAATTATATATTCCTCACTCTGCTCCATCTCTGCAACTAGCACATAGCCAATGTCAATAAATGGCAAGTGGTATCCAGCATGCTAAGTTGGTATAAATACTGATTTCATCCAGATCATTAAAAAATTTGTATCTCTTGTTTCTGATAGAATTTTAGCTACACCTATTTAAGACTATCATTTAACCTATCTAAATACCACAATTATACCTTTTATAAGATCAGATATGACCTGATCAGCATGGCCTTGAGAGGGCATAGTAGTGAGACTTGGAGGAAGAATTGATGAATATGTCAACTGACATGCTATCTTTACAGTCCAACCATATGATCATCTGATAATCTACTTTTGATGTCATGTCTCAGGCTACAATTCTTGCTTTCCAAACATCATTTCTATTCAGGGTTTGTATAATATTTTAATGCCTAGGATGCCATAAATTCTTTAAAACTTCTAAGGAAATTTTGACCCACAGCTGGTTCTGTAACTCTCTCAAAATCAAATCTACTCAAGTACTGTGAAATTTCCATAATTGAGGTCCTGAGGGAAAGAAACAACATTGTAGAGATGAGCCTAGAGATAAAGATGCAGATGAGGAATATATAAGTGTATCAATAGTATGTTGATATAATTCTATGCTAATTTCATGTCTTAAAGGAGCCATTGCTCTTGGTTTATCAGGCCTCAAGTAGTCAATCATTCCCTTTCTATGAGAACAACTCACTTACATCTCAAACCTATGCATTCCAGGACACTTTCACCTCCTCCTCAACCTTCTGGTCTACTTTCTTGTGCTATAAGATTACCAAAGCACTATAGGAATATCATTCTACTACTACCTCTTGTTGTTTACCATCAATCTGAACTCCATCTCCTGACCTCCCTGATATATCAGAAGATCTGATTTCTAATAAGAAGTACATTATGAAATGCAATAGTTTTGGTATATATTATTTATATCCTGATAGACAACCCTCTTTCATACCAGATGAATCATATACTATTTCATATATTGCTAATTCTATCTCAGGTTCTGACAATACTAATCAGAGACCTTGGTGGAATCTACTTGGCTCATTAGTTGAGACTGCAAAAACTGCTTACTTTGCACTATTTGCAAATGCAACAGTCTTTTTGATGAAACACTGGCAGACAAGTAGTTCCAACTTCAGATCTGATGCCAAGATAAATTGTCTTGTTCATGATTATATTTTTTGAGATGAATAGAAGAAGGAGGACCTTTGTGGATTTAGCTCAGGCCAAGAAAGTAGATGCCTTGACAATTTTCATCAATCAGCATCATCACCACCACTTGATTTCTCATTTAAAGTAGCTGATATATGGAAACACTCATTACTCAAAATCTCTGTTCCTGTTACTGGCTATAAACATGTATCTGAAGCTGCTGCATCTGTATTTGAAGTATCTGACTTTGCTCATTGCTCATTCAGTAATACTATTTCAAGTGTCTTCCACAGTCCCACAACATCAACTTTTGTTATACATTCTTATGAATCATTCTGGTCTTCATCTGCTAGATCTTCCTCTGAGTGCATCATATCAGACTTTTTTACTGTCAATGCCTTGTGCTATACCATACATATCCAGCAGAGTCTGCTATACTGTAGCAACATACATAGGAGCAACAATCTTTAAGAATCTCCAATAGCAAAGAAAAGCATCAGAAGTCTATCTGCCCATCAATTTGACCACATCTGGGAGAACACCTTGCAACAATAAATATGTTGTCTTGCCTATGCAAAAACAGTGACCTGTAAGGCATGGAAATATTGCATTGGAGAGTTTAAGAACTCTTTAATATAAGTATTGTATCTGTCCAATATAGGTTTTGACCCTGCATAGTTGATAATAAAATTGATCTTGAGTTTATCCTTATTAGACAAAGGCATGTCAAGTAATAAAGGTACTTTTTAAGAAGGCAACCAAGAGTTTTAAGGTCTTGCCAGTCTACTAAGATTCCTTATAAGATTGTAGTCGAAATGTGCATATTATAAGTTGTTGTCAACAATTTTGCATCTATTATATTTTCTGCATTGAGCAAATGCAAAGCCATATTTATTTGGTATTAAAAAGGTCTGAAGTGATGAAAAAAGATTAACAAAGTAGAATGTTTTAAGAAGATGTCTGCTGTCACTTAACAAGGTAGAATATTTTAAGGAAATATCTGCTATTAGCCATATGAGTTCATATAGGCATCAGAAAAGAGAACAATGGCATACAAGATCATCTTCTCAGATTGAGGAAGCATGGACTATTACACATATCAATATGGTGTACTACTACACATAATAAAATAGAAACTATTACATATAATAGAATAGAAATATCTAATATATAGAAATACTCAATATACAGTTTAAGAACAATCATAGAAGAATCTAGCCTAACTAGTTGTGACTTCTTTGTGTTAAATCACAAAATAGACATAATCTCTCAGATACTGTGAAACAAACAAAGAAAAGAGAAAAAGCATTGATTTGGGCAAAAAACAGCTTCTGGAAGACCTGTTGGCTGGATTCATATCTAATGGTACCCATTTAATTGTAAGCCAGATACTATGAGTCCAGAAAGAGTCTACAATATGCTTCAATATAAAATCTTGCTGAGTGCTTCTCAAGTATTCTGTGGACAAGGCCTCTACTATGTTCATGTTATCCAACTTGAGGATGATATAGTAGTTGGCAAAGCCTGCATTAATGAGGATTTTCACTGCAAGGTCAATAGCTACTATTTCTGCCCAACCTATATTCCTACCATTAGATTTCTACCTCAATTTCAAAGGCCATGCAAGCCACTTGTTGTCCAAAACTAACTTAATTCCTCAATATTCATGAGATTGGGTGGCTATCTAATCTCAATTCTGCACCACTTGTTATCTAAGATGCTTTTCTACCACTCAATTTTGTTTAACACTGCTTGAAGAGAGTGATGTCAGAGGGAACAACTGAAATTGACAGGAAAGGAAGCCTAGAAGGCATATAATGCAAGGAGATATGAGCAACTCTGTGATATCACAAGGCACATATGATTAAGAGTACCAATTAAAGATTTGATAGCTTTCAAAGACATAGAGCGGATCTTAGATTATTTGCCTAACTTTGCTCTATATTTCTCACATTTATTTGAGGGCAAGGTGACTGTCTTCCAAGCAAGGGACCATTTGAAACTTATGTATTTAAAAGTTTTCTCAAGAAAGATGTGAATTTGTTGGGGGCCCATGGCCAACTCAGATAAGCAATTTATCATAAGAATAATGGAATAGTATTGTGCCTTGCAAAAAGTAGCAGAAAAACACAAAATCATTGACTCATTTCAAAACATTGTTGACTCCTATGTGCAGAAAAATTTGCACAATCATATCTGTAACATGTCCAAATATACCTATGTAAAGAGCAAGAGGCTCCAAAATTCAGTCAAAAATTATAGTGAATGAAACTATCAATTGAAACTGCCAATAATGGCCAGTTGGCTGGGCAAGTAGGAATTATTCTAAAAGCAGATTTGATATTGAACATAGTAATCTGTATACTAGTAAAAGTGTTGGCCACTAGAAGCAGACAATTGGCAAAGATGCTCTAATTGCATGAGAAGGCTGATATGTTTATCATAAAATTAATGAAAAAATATTGGGGTCTCTGTGAGGAAAAGAAAGATTGAGTATTACTTGTTGTTTCCTTCCAGCACTTACTATTATATTTAGAGGTGCAGTATGAAATGGTCCCAATAAAAATTCTGCCTGATGAGAAAGAAAATCAGGAGAGACTTATCCAAGTTCTATTTTTTTAATGTATTTTGAAATGATAAAATTGTGTGCATCTGAAGTTTTGTAGTGATTTAAAGAGATAAAAGTGTTGTTGAGACAGAAAAAATCTAAATCAATGCTGAAACTATTACAAAGGCCTTTTAGTATTTCTGCAAATTTGTCCAAGGCCTCAGCCTCATATAAAGCAGTTTCTCATCTGTCTGTATGCAATAAGGTGAACAATAGAAAGAGAAGAAGTGGAACATGCTTGTATTCTATGAGCAGACAATCTATGCAAAGAACAGACATGAGCATGAGTGCAAGAGATATTCCTGGAGCATGAAGCAAAGTATTGAACCTGAAGCAAATAGAAGTGCCTGCCAGAGTTTTCCATGTCTTTCTATCCTTGTAGAGAAATTTGGCATTATATCAGCAGGCAATAAGTTTATAGTTAGATGCTCTACAGGCAATGTATTTAGTAGTTTTATGCATGTAGCCAGAGTTCTGTTGTTGAGGACAAGAGTTGTTGTTTGCTATGTCTCTGCCTTTTGACTTGGGCAAAAAGAACTCCATTAGAGTGAGCCTATTATCTAAATGAGCAACCCTTGCTGTGTATTGTTAATTGAGACATTCTTGCCAGATGTGTGAATAGAGATTGTCCATGTAAAAAGTGTGTGAGTCCAGGACAAAAAAGAGCACAAATAACAGTCATAGTTGGCAGATTCTTTAAAAATTTAAAGTGGCCTTTGAAGGAGTTTACAATTTCAGGTGCAATCAGGTCTCCAGCTCCCTGATCCTCTCAGCATGCAAGTATTTATGCATTGCTGCTACAAGATTGGTGCTAGCACTGATTCATTTATTGAATAACAACTTACTTTTCTTCAAAATATTAAAGGAGATGTTGGGCAGTCTCAACTTCCTGTTGGAAATAACAAAGGCTGATTCAGAGCCAGGTAGTTTTCTAGCTACACAACAACAGGCTTCATCAGTTAGCAGATCCAGCAAAATATATTCCAGCATTTCCACCTCCAGAACTCCCTTGATCTTGTGAGGAAAAACCTTATCCATAGAGGAGAGCTGTTGGCTGACTATGAGAGGCTGACTGTGCATAGTTCAGTTGGAACAAGCTGCTTCAGCCTCTGCCTCTGTCCCTAAAAAATATATCCAGAGCTCTTCTAGAGGCCTTGTTCAAACAAGGAAAAGCAAGTATAGTAGATTTCCTATGGCAGCTCTGTCTATTTCTAGCTTGCAATCCAGCCCTAGAGCCATAAGAAGCTAGAGGAGCCATCTGGAAACTTTGCTCTTGGATAGCAAGCAAGTGTGTCTGCAAGGCTACTAATGCATGAGCCTTTGATGATCAAGCAGAGAATAAGGACACAAAATAAGAAGGCATTATAAAGGCATTATTGTAAGGGTGACCTCTAGAGGCTGTGGCTCAGTCACACAGCTGGCAGAGAAGTGTATTAGAATATGTACTGACAATATCATAATAACTACTCACCTGGCAGAGAGAAATCCAAAGAGAACAAGTCTAGGGATTCTCTATGCCAGGTTGGACACTTCTGGGGCCTCTGAAGCATGGGAAACAACTGTACAGTACCACAAAACCTTAAAAACTCAAAAATTGACTAACCAAACAACTGTGCAAATAAGGCAGGAAAACTCTGGACTTTGGAAGTCAGAAAGGCAAACTCTGGCTTATATAAGCAGTCTGGAAGCAGTTCTGAAGGGCCACCACTTGTCTGAATAATAGCTAAAAAGCCAGAGCACCTCAAAGGCTGAGAATAGTACTAACAGATAGTGTTGAGAGAATAAAAACAGCAAAATGAGAGAATGATAGAAGAAATAAGGAAATGAATGAAAGGAGAGTAAAGGAATAAGGAGTGAAAGAAGGAAGAAATGAGAAGTCCCCTGACAGAAAGGCTGAAGGAGGAATTCTTCCCTCCAGTAATCATACCAGTAATCCCTCACACCCCATAGGTGTTGAAGAACATTTCTATTGCTCCAGGTCTTAGGGATAGAATCTGCCAAATAATAAAGCAGAAGATTGAGGCAGAGGTCTATGAGCTCTCTAATTCCTCATATTGCTCCCAGTGGTTTACAGTGTTAAAGAAGGATGGTGAACGCTTGAGGATAGTTCATAGCTTAGAGCCTTTGAATAAAATAACTATAGCACACTCTGAGTTGCCACCAGCAACTGAAGAGTTAGCTAGTCACTTCTCAGGCAGAGCTTGTGGAGGAATCTTTGACTTGTATGTGGGATATGATGAGAGAGTACTAGATGTGCACTCTAGAGATTATAAATACTACATTCCAGACACCATTTGAGGCTTTGAGGTTGGTTACCTTACCAATGAGATGGACAAATTCAGTGCCTATCTTCCATGATGATATTACATTCATCTTAAAAGACAAAATACCACATGTAACTTGGCCATACATTGTTGATGTACCAGTCAGAGGGCCACCTCATAGATATGAGTTGTCAGATGGTGGTTGTGAAGTCCTGCCAGAGAATCCAGGCATTAGGAGATTTCTATGGGAACACTTGCTCAATGTGAACAGGGTGTTACAAAGAATCAAATATGCAGGAGGGACCTTCTCTGGGCAGAAGTCAGAAACCAAAAGATTTGCCATAGTAATGAGATGGGGTGACTGCAGGGATAAACATGAAGTAAGGTCATTCTTAGGGACCTGTGATACCTGTAGATCCTTTATCAAGGACTATGCCAAGGTAGCAGCACCTATCAATAAACTTACTCAGAATGAGGTACCTTTCACTTGGAGAGAGGAACAGTGCTCTGCAATGGCACAAATGAAGAAGCTGTTAGCAGAGAGTTCTCCTTTAAAACCCATTGACTATGAGTCAGGAGGTGCAGTAGTTCTGCCAGTAGATACATCCTGGATGGCAGTGGGCTTTGGAATCTTCCAAGAAGACCCAGACAATCCTAAAGTGCACACTTGTGCTAAGTTAGGATCTATCACCCTGAATGAAAGGGAAGCTCATGTACTCTATGAAATAAAAGTTGAAATATCACAAAAGCTTAGTCTTATTCCACTAAGACTACTTTTATATAAAGTAAACTTTATATTTTGCATCACCATATACACAGCTACTTACTATAGTATTTAAGCATTCTCCAGATGTATTAGATAGACATCTGGAAATACCACAGATACATCAAGTTTTCTCCACACTCAATCTAAGCTAATCTCATTGCATCATGCTTAGGTACGGTTTAATTGACCGGTAACCGTATTTCCATTTTGTCAAATACTGTTCACAATTTCCTTTGTTACCACCCCCAAATGCTAATTATGTTGGGTTGTGATGAGTGTGATAACATGAAAGGTACCATGGACACAACCTCAGGGCCAATCAGGCCACCTTTTCCTTTGTATTGACTTTCTTATATATTCAGTCTATTACCAGCATCGTACCCTCAGTTCAGTTTACGTTGATCTGAGGGTACGTTGATTACAACTAATCCATACATTATGAATGCTAACCTACGCGTACCTAGATAATTACTTACAACATACTTGTCTAGGTAACTTAATACAGTTCAGTTTACGTTGATCTGAGGATAATTACTTACAACGTACTTGTCTAGGTGTTGGTCACACCCATAGACGTAACTTGCTGCTGTACCAGGTTCCAACAAATTATAATACTTGATAGCTCATTGTATATCACTTATAGACACTCTACTTGTATTGTTGTACATACTTTCCAAATTGTCTTGCTCTCCATGCTTTTGGACGCCCGCCGTCCTTGAAAGGGGTGCGATGATTTGCCGAAACGGAGAATGAACCGGCATTGTGACCACGCCGTGATGAAGGTTTTGCAACTCCCTGTTTTTGGCACCCTGGACTCCCGGCTTCCTTCCGACAAGGCTAATGTGAAGTTACAAATATCTAAGTACGATACTATTCAACTGACTCCTGAAGTCCGATCAGAAGAAAGTGGACCGGATGTCTTGTAAGTGTCGATTTTTCTCGAAATTTTGCAACTCCATAGTTGTGATAGTATCATTTCATTACACCGACTTAATTGCTGGAAAAGGAAAGAGATGATATCCTTATAAGTCAACCCGCCTTATCTCACGCTGGGCTAGCCGGCGGGGCACATAGTCTCAGCTTACAATAAGTTTTGAGGTAAGTCAGATGCCATTTCCCTCGACAACTGGTTGGTGTGACAATCAACAGGGGGTTTAGGGGAAAAGCCCCCAACGAGCTATGAAATTTGTGCCGAAGGCACGAATCGTAGCTCGCATACTATAGATAGAGATTCAACCCGATATGTCTTTTTTCGGTATTCTACGGTCTGAGTATTTGACTTGTCGCGCGTGTATGCGCTGTCGGTCTATGCGTCTTCTTCAGCCCGTTCCCTCGAATTCCATTGTCTTTTGTTATAAATTAAACAAACTTTCCAGGTCCACATAGTTTCAATCGTTCCATGGGTATCTTTCATGATACAACGAGTATTAAATGTGCAGCTGAGATGTTCAGGGTGTATTCAATTTCCAGATATGCCTACAGTGTCTACAGCCCTTTAGCAGCCCATTTCAACACCATCGTAAGGCCCAATGTGGTCGAGTATGTTTCCTTCGAGAATATTTCCAACGTCTCCGACGATACAATGTGTATTGATATTATCTTGACCTAGTTTCAATCGTTATCAGCAAATGCTACATCAGGCTTGTGGCAAGTATAGATTCACCTGGGCAAGCTAGCCAGGCACCCGAGTCCTGAATGTGGACTTCACCAGATGGATGGCGGAAGCCCATTAATCGGCCTGTCCCAATATGTTAGGCAAGGATGCAATCTCAGTAAGAGCAAGTAACGAGCCTGGAACTATAGCAATGGGGTCTTCTCTGTACGAGTTACAGTTTGACAATGTCACAACACCGAACCTTTGTAAAATGAAACCGAGAGTACTTTACCTGTTATTGATGTGCGTCAAGGTGACGTTTGCATCGACGTAATCTGCAAATTCCTTATTTCCAACCTTAAAAATAACATAAACGGAAGAGTCTCCTTCGTAAATCTTCCATAGGACGAGACAAGCAGAAGACATACTCTGGGTAACCCATAACCTATCGTCTTGAAGGTGACACCATCCAGGTGTAGAGGAAGATACACTCCATCCAGTAATGCAATCGCAGCACCTTATATTTCTGAGTACACTGACAAGAAAGAAAGTCGGCACCAAGCGCCTCCTACCGAGAGAATGTCCAACGATAGTCACATGAGTCGCCCCATGAGCAGATATTGCCTGCTTGACAGCAGCAAGGATGGTAGTGGCAGTTCTATGAGCAGAGAGTTTCAGTTGAGTAGTCATAGGGAAAGTGGATTTCTCTACTTGGAGTGTTCGCTTGCAAATCCCTCGTGAACCTCAACTAGTAATGAAGTGAGGCCAGGGAAAAGGGTAGAGTCAAGTGTCGCGAAAGATGCATCAATGTCGGTGAGTTCTGATTCTCTGTCAAACCAAGAACTCGAAATCAAAAATCACGGAGAGAAAGGCGAAGTTCAACTAACAATTTGAAGATGTCGGTACCCTGGTGACTGACGATAACAGTGCTCAGAGAGGGCGAATATCCAACGAACCCTGTGCACGTGAGTCTGTATGGCTGGAACTGGTCTTTACATCTGTATACCTACAATACTGAATGTCATCGCCATTACCGCCGGAAGCGACGGGGATGAAGTCAGGATTAGCATCACAATTCGCTAGGATTTAATGAGGATGAGGTATGTTTATACCACTTAATGAGACTTGGTCACTGACCACCGCAGGTCCAGGTCAAAGTCGTGCTCGGAGAACAATAGGCAGTACTCGCAAACCAGGTGTAGGGTTTGAAAGTCGCAATCTGAACAGAAGTGAGCGGGGTGATGCTTTGACGCGGGGCCAGTGGTGCCGGTGAACCGTGACCAACTGACAGGGCGCTGAAGAGGACTAAGGCGGTGAATGCAGCTCTCATAGCGCTTTCAAAAAGCAGACTTGCGGCTTTATTTTTTCAGCTTGTCTTCCAATTTATTCGTTTTTGCTGCAGACGACGGCAGATATCGCCTGATCCGGACTCTACAACGTGCCTGAAAGAAGAAAGACTCGTGGGGTAACCAGATCATGCTCCTAAACAACAGCGCTGCCTCGGCGTAAGGAAGCCATGCCAACGGAAGTATAATTTGAAAATAACAAGATGCCGTGAATCACAGCGTGACTTACTTTTCCCGACAAAAAATCGACTAAAAATATATCCGCTTTGATCAACGGGACTCGTGACTCGACGCTAGACCCGCTGAACCAGATCTGGGCGTCAGATGATTGTCACAACGCATGGATCCACCGCATGGACTGATCGCAATGGGTCACATGAAGAAGGGGATCATAACCGAGAATAAGTATTTGATCACGAGTGATATTGTTGGATGCACGCGAAAAGTTTATTGAGAAAAATTCAGGTCCCACTTCACTTCTAGAAAGCCAAACAAAATGCCCCTTGAAATCATTAAGCAGGCTCGTAGCAAGCGGTAAATTGTCGAAAGAACCAATGGCTGATCTCGGCGGCAAACTAATGTCAAAACACACCAATTGATTTTAAAATTCATTTGAATGTTTCTGTAGAAACTCTCGGAAAAATATTGTAACTGAAGTTAGAATGGTATTTCAATGGTCCTTGCAATACAATTCAATAGAAATAAAGAAAATCAATGTTATGATATTTTGGGCTAGGATTGAAAGAATATTTTCATATCAGGAAGGATATTTTCTGCAAAAAAGGACATTAAAATATTTTCTAATTTCCTGGCCCAAAATATCATAAAGACATTGATCAATTAATGACAATCAAAACAATGTTTTTATGCAATCAATAAAAGTGCTTGAAGAGTAGTACAATATCATGTATGGTTCTAGAGAGGTGGCTGCAGGTGAAACTTATCCCCCAGAGAAGTCTCACTTTGACAACCAACTCTCTAAAATAAGTGAGGCAGTATATTTTTGTGACTACCATGAGTCTTATGTCCATTGACAACTCTCAATAGTTCAAATGAATACAAATGCCTCTCAGCCTGTTGAGTTGTCTTGATCCACCTTGGATAGTCACAGCCTCTGTGAACCCACTTCAAGAGATGAGCCTGGAGGAGAAGGCAGTGAGTTCAGAAACAAGGATCTGAGAAAGAGCAGTGCTCACCCAGCTGAATTGCTGAGTTAGAGCAGTCAATTATTGAGGGAAGCGATGGGTGGACAACCCTAGAGCTAGCTACAGAGAAATGATAATACAATTTCTTAGCCTACATTCAGGTCATCTTTGATGATCCTCAGAATGAGGACGACTTACCTAGAGAGTGGTCGTCGAGCTTGGGGATATGTCTCACCTGCGCCCGCTCTCTAGTAGTCCTCGTGATACAGTGATAGAGTATTACTAGCAAAAGAACAGAAACTCAGAGTGTTTTTGGACACGTCTAAATAAGTTTTATTACCTAGCAAAAGAGCAGAAACTAAGACATGTAAGTACTAGGTATTTTTGTATGCTGAGTTGAGCCTTACCTCAGAGTGTTTTCGGACACGTCTGAGGTGGGCAGTATGTAACTATGGAATATAAGTAGTGTGGGTAAAAACGGGTAACGAAACATTGGGGATGCAGGGTCACAGGTGGAAAAATAGAGAGTGTGTACCAAAAAGAAAAGACAGACATATTTTGAGGGTGTGTTTGGGATCTTTGACCCGGTTTGTTAAAGTGAGTCGCCGACGGTTGTTCCAACACACAGTGTTCCGTAAAGCGCTCTCATTGGCCGCATGAAAACTCAACGTTTAAATTGCCATGTATGCTATAGCTCGGCGTAAAGGCGGGTTCCGGAGGTAAGGAACCTTTTCAGAGGCCTATGCGCAACAAGCATCGACATTGTCCGGCAGCCCACTCCACATGTCGGCTCTCTCACAAAAGGAACTTGAAGCCGTCCCCGGCATGCGCCATTGTCTGGCAGTTGCTGTCTCGGGGACAGTAGGGTGGAAGGTTTCACTTCCCTCTCTGTGCTGCCTCTTCTCTTCCCATCCGCGTCTAGCAGCACAGGTGAGCGTCCAGTCGCTCTCTCACCCCACGCACCTCACGTTCAAGCCTTTTTGCAGAGCAGCCACCTTATTTGTTGATTTCGTTGTCTTTCTTCTCTCGTCACCTCTCTGCAAAAAGGTGAGACACTCACCCCTGCTAATGATGAGCTCCTCCTCATCCCTCACCATACCTTTATCGAACTTGTCCTTTAAAAAGTTTCTACTACGACAAGTTCGATTTCTATAGTAAGCTAGCAGCAGGCTACTGCCACGCACGGCCATCTCACCCCAAAATATTTCCAGATTTTATTCGTGTATCTTAATTTTCTCGTTGCATTTTCGTTCACCCTCCCTCCTCTCTATATTAAACCACGTTTATTAAATATTATACGCGACATATTTGTACTACATAGCCCTCTCGATCGCTTCGGACGAGAGCAAAAAAATTCACTGTTTCGGGCCGCAGCGTGATGCTGCGGCCGTTGGCGCTATCTCCCGACTATTCTGCTTTTCTTCTACCTTCTTCTTCGTGACTCGCCACCTTCCCTTTTCTCACTTTCAGTTGCGTGTGCGTGACCAGCATAGGCGTTTAAATTGACATGTATGTATGCTATAGCACAATACAACAGTATTAACATGCCAAAATTCAAATTCTGATTGACACAAAGTGACGTCACCCGTATGGATCAGGTTTGTTTCACACAGTGATATCTGATCACATACTTGGTGGTCTTATAAGGTTCTCATTGCACCGGGTATCTCTCTCACGCGCGTAGAGGAAGCTATGTCCTATTTGATGTTTCTGGCCCTTTTTCACTGCTCTCATGACATCGTGTATACGTCCTGAAAGTATCCGGCAAAAGTCTCATCACAAAAACATGACATTTGACGTTACAGTGACACGACCTCATAGCGCAAACGATGCCGAGGACCCGGCTTTAAGTATAAAAAGGGGGAGCAAAAGACTGTGGAAAAGCAGAATCCCGATATGCTTCTCTCACTGCTTTTGCTTGCATTGGCTTCCCTGGCACTCGCAGCCCCGGAAGTCACACTAGGGAAAACCACATTGGTCGGCCGTGATATATCTGGATTGAAGCAGGATTTCTTCGGAGGTGCCTATCTCAACGGTAGAACGTAGACTCGGATATTGACCCTACTACTATCTACCTTGACCAGGCATACCCTTCGCGGAGCCCCCTATCGGGAACTTGCGTCTTCAACCTCCCGTTCTTAAACTCAGCCCTACTGATAACAGTTCGTATTTCGATGCCACCAATTTTGGCCCGGCATGTCTCCAGGTCGTAAGTTGAATAACGGCTTCTTGGAACGATTTCTGAATGGGGTTTTATTGTAGCCAGAAGACGGTGTCGTGTTATCGGAGGATTGCCTAACAATCAACATATTCCGCCCCTCGGGCACAAAGTACAATGCAGAATTGCCCGTCGTAAGTTTTTCCTTCATTTTTTCGTAGGAGTGATTTTTCATCCCACCTTGAAAGTTGTTTTGGACGTAAGCACGTGTCATATGATTTAGGATCATTCTCACTGGGTCTAGGTACGGCGGCGGATTTATCGCAGGCCAGTCGAGTGAGTTTAACGGAAGCGCGATCGTTGCGCATAGTGTCGCTCGTGTAAGTCAACGGCTTGTTTGGAAAGTCCTCGGCGTTTACGAAATTATCAAAGGGAACACCACTGATTTATGTGAATTTCAATTACAGACTCGGTCCTTTAGGGTTCCCCCAGGGTCAAGAAGGTGAGTTTTTATTCTGCTGCCCGGTACAAAGCAAGGAAGGACGTATTTTCAGCTGATGATGAAAAGGCGCTCAATCTAGCGATCAAAGATCAAATCGCTGCCCTCGAATGGGTTCAAGCGAACATTGGAGCTTTTGGGGGTGATAAGACCAAAGTACCTTTGCACTTATTTTAATCATATACGTAATTTGATTGAACGCAACGCAACGTTTTCACCTGCAGGTGACTGCGTTTGGCGAAAGCGCTGGTGCAGTCATGACGTCTATCCTCTACTTCAACTCTCCGTTATCCAAGCTCGTCCGGGGTGTCGTATGGTCTTTTCCGCTGCTTCTCACCTTGCCCTATTGAATTCTCTTTCTGCTCCAGATACTCGAATCTGGCTCTCCAGCCACTGCGCTCACATTCGATGCCGAACGGCGCGAGATAGACTGGCAAAACTTTGTGGGCGGTGTCCCGTCGTGCGCCGACCTGGCCACCTCTGGGAATACGTTTGCCTGCCTTAAGGCTGCCAATTCTAGCGATATATTCCACGGATTACTCACTGCCCTAGCATTGTCTCCGGAACTCTTTGCATTTGACCCAACGATTGATGGTCCAGATGGCCTGTATCCAGACATACCCTCTAGGTTATTTGCAAAGGGTCAATTTGCCCGTGTTCCTTTCATCACTGGGACAAATCTTGATGAAGGTGCGCAAAAGTTTCCCTGATCTCCATTTTGCGTTAATATAATTGTCTTTGATTGGTGTATAGGAACACTCTTCACGCCAACTACGTTGAATTCAGAGCAACAAGTTCGCAACTTTATCATTGCGAACTTTTCCCCGCCTATCGTATCAGCCCAAACGTTAGACAGTACGGCAGATAAGCTCATACAGCTATACCCTGACGTTCCTGCTCTCGGGTCTCCCTTCGATACGGGCAACGAGACGTTTGGGCTCAGCAGCGTATATAAGCAGGCCGCGGCACTGGGTAAGCTCACAATACATAATTCTGTCGCATTATAATTAATAAAATCACGATACAGAAGGAGATGTAGCCTTCCAGGCCCAACGCAGGAACTTTAATCAGGTTGCAGCAAACGCAGGTTTGAAGAGTCATGGATATCTGTTTACCGAACCACAGCCTGGTTCTGGGCGACTTGGAGGTCTGTCTCTCTTGTCAAGAGGCCGAACTCCGGAGCTGAAAAATTTCGAACGCTAAATGTCTAGTCTTTCATAGTTCTGAGATTGCTTTCGTGTATGGAGATCCGACTATACAGACAGCAACTTCTCTTAATCTTAGCAACATCATGATGGAATATTGGATCTCGTTTGCGACGAGTCTCGATCCAAATGATGGACTTGGTGTTCCGCGTAGGTTCTCTCTTCTTTAGGAATGGCATCTTCTCTTATGTAATACAACTTGTCCTGCTGTAGGTCCACAATGGGATGAATACAACACAACTAACGAGATGATCATGCAGCTGAATGGCGCAAATTTGACCATGATACCGGACGATTATAGGAAAGAGCAGATTGCATTTATTAACGACAGGGCGGTGGTGTTCCACCAGCGCCGTGATATTTAGTGAAAGCCTTTACCCATAAGTTGGAGTTGTCCAATTTACGAGGTCTTCTTTCTAATAAGGAGACATGTATAATTACAAATGATAATGTCACTGCACTGCAGGACCGCGTGAGCGATTACCAAGCGCCGTGGCCTTGATCGTCATACAATCATTGTTGCGAGGGCAAATGAGAAGACTTCTTGACGGATTGGCATATAATTACGGGGGAAGTTGTTCCAGATAAGTTGAACGCCTTTTCCTAAACAGGACAGCTGCCTTAGGGTCGGCCGAGATCCTGGCATTGAATACGGAACTGGCAGGTCGTGGGCCATTATTCTCAAACGCCACATCGTAGTTCAGCAAGGTATATGCAACTAAGGCTTTAAGCTCGTTGACAGCGAAAAATCTTCCCGGGCTGGAGTGATATTAGATAAAAAAAACAGGTAGATCAAAGGTTCAATGTTCCCTACCATGCATGTTTGCCATGTCCGAAAACGAGATAGTCATGACACAAGGCAACCATTTGATGCTTACTAAACCCTTCGGCCTCGAGTTCCCTCATTTTTGAAAACCGAAACCCATCGAAGGCCGACGCGTTCACGTAATTCTCCTATGACGGAGGGAAAAAGTGCTTTGGCATCGTTTCCGAAAAGGCAGAACCAATGTTCCCACCTCATCATGATGTATTTCCAAATTTGGCACGGCGATTTCATGTCCTTTTGGAACGACTGTCCCATCAGAGAAGGTGAAATCCTTCAGGACCTTTCTTCGCATGGTTACTGCATTGGAACAGATTGATCGAAAAGGCGTTATCAAATTTAAGAAAGAATTACAAAACGTACAAGCACTACCCGCTCCAAGTCTCTGGGATTCCTTGATAAAACTGTCAAGTTTTACCATCTTGTGCAACGACATCTTCGTATAGCCTTCCTCGTTGATAACTGTCTCCACCTCTTCACGTAATCCCGGGACAAAAGATGGATGTGCTGCAAGGTCGAATAGGGCTTGAGTAAAAGCCTGAAGTCTAAATCAGAATTTTTGTCAAGGGCACCAGAAGCTGTGTCACCTGGGATGTCGTATGGATAGCAGCAAAGTTAATTATCAAGATACGCAGAGTCAGGTTGCGGACGGTCTTCTCATTCTCTTCGGCATGGTCTAATAACCAAGACAGAGCATCATTCTTGTACATATTAGGGAAAGCTTAGGAGAGCAGAATTGAGTACTCACCGGCCTATTTGACCAATTTTTACCGTATTTCTCCTCCTTATCAAGGCGCTCCTGAATGATGGGCCGAAGATGGCCCATAGCACGCTGAAGCTGCGCTTCAAGGTTGGTGAGATATCGTCCAACGAGTCTAGAACCAATGACTACGATTATGTGATTCATAGAATAGTCAGCCTACGGCTTCAAAAAATCAGGAAATAAATTGATTGTTTGGGCCGTCTTTATGACATGAACGGTGAATTCAATGTTGAGGTCTCTGTAATCATCATTTCTGCCTGAAAGAAAATCAGATGAAAGGCGACGTTCTGGGGTTGAAAGAACCAACAGAGTGGGAGACCAACAAAAAGTCGATTACTAGAACGGCTGACTATCTTCCTGATTGTAGGTAGCGCTTCAACTGCAGTCCAATCTAGAAAAGAAGGAAAAGTGCATGAACTCAGTCAAATTACCTTTGTCGCACCTTCTGTCTGTGGGATATATTCTTCGAACGCTGATTTAATTTCGTCCTGTACATCGGGGAAACGCGCAACGAGGTTACGAGTGAGAGGAAATCTGACAACATCAATATGATAGGAATTATGCAGGGCCTCTGGACCTATGGTATACTTGATTTGGAAGGTCTTGAAATGCGTAAATAAAACACCTGTTTATGAACAAGAAGACAAACATACATCTATTGCAGCTTCATGGAAAGAAATGTAGTCATCTGAAGCTTTTCGCAAATCGTCTATCATTTGAGGACCACTAACGACCACGGTCCACTTGCAGACACCTGGAACCTTGAATGCAGCACCTCGATACTATGTGGACCCTTTACTTTCCCTTTTGTAAAGTATATAAAGCAGATGGTGCAAACCTTTGTATATCCCTCTTGGATCACATTACGAGCATTAGACACAAATTTGTATGCTCCTATGTACGAGGAGAGTATTCCAGACCCTCCAACGGTAGGTATTTTGTCCAGCTGGTAAATTATGTATCATGTAGAGAATAAAGGAAGTTTGACCTTCTCATTGACGTACGGTTTTCCTGTTAACCCAAGTCTTGTAGAATTCAGTTGAGACATAAAGCAAGAAGACGGTGGCTACAATTAGAGGGGTGTTGTCCATTAAGGATAGAGGGTAACCTGACCTTGGCTTTTTAAAGATGAAAACTAGATATCCCACGCATTTGGCCCCGTGGCACCCCTATTTGGGAAGATCATCCACATGATGACGCATAAATCTGATAAGGGCACCCTTGTATAAGTAAGTATATGATGGATTCACAGGCTTTATTTGCCTTACTCAACAAGTTTTCTTCTTTTCTACTTGGACACTTGGTCCCTGTTGTGGCGTTGTGACGTGCCCTTTTGCTTTTCCCCAATAACCTTTGCAATCTCAACAGCTGCTACCCAAAGTTATTCGGGTCGAGCACAAGTATCAAATTATTACGTAGACTATTAAAAAAACATTTGGTGGGGTTTTTTGCAAGTTTTTTGACCAAAAGGGTTATGGGGTATGAGGGAAGAGTCAAATGTAGCATTGTGTAGGGACGGAAATTAAGAATTCTGTTTGTGCAGTCGTCTGGATAAAGTATGTAGTTATCTACTATGTACCTTGTGCGGACTGATCTTTAATTTAGGGAGCTAATCAAAGAATACAACCGAATTAAGCCCTTTTCTTATCGTATACGCGTCCACAAAGGATGGCCAGACGACCCTTGGGTCACTTACAAACCCCTAAAGAAGTAAGTAAGTGGCCGGTGTGGTAGTGACGGAAGGACTGTACATGGATCAATGGTAAAAAGTGGGTTATGTGAGGAAGTTAAAGTTTCGAGGTATAATGGATGATACGCGGGAAATCGTCAGAACGAAGAAAGAGGAGGTTGACTTGACGAAAGACAGGAAAAGGTGGCTTCATCGTGAAATGTCGAGGGGGAGAGCTTGGGAAGGATCGAATGGTCCGGAGGCGATCGGTGATCGAAACCTTATTCTGAGACCGACCGTCGGTCAGGA
>QGOA01003713.1:0-20025 GCA_003313075.1 Termitomyces sp. MG16
CCAGCAGGAACGAACCCCCTTGGGACAACGGGCCTCCCAGGTGTGGACCCCCAGGTGAGCCACCTGAAGGAGGCCCTCCAGGCGGGTGGGGTCCTGCCCTTGGCACCTTTCCTCCCCAAGGAGAGGGGGGTAACCACTATTACTACTATTACAACGCCGGCCCCCCTCTCCGCAATGCCACCAGACCAGATGATGCTCGCGATGCCCTTGCCTACAAAGGATGTCTGGACATCCAAAAGCCCAATGCATTCACAGGCCAGGACCCCCAAAAATGGCGTACCTTCCTCACCCAATGTCTTAACATGTTTCAGGCA
This sequence comes from Termitomyces sp. MG16, assembly GCA_003313075.1. Lineage (NCBI taxonomy): Eukaryota > Fungi > Basidiomycota > Agaricomycetes > Agaricales > Lyophyllaceae > Termitomyces > Termitomyces sp. MG16. The sequence goes on from QGOA01003713.1 coordinate 315, forward strand.
AAGCTACTCACGTTTCAGGTTAATAGCTCCCAGGTGGCCTTCGCCACCTTGTACCTCCAGGAGATCACTTTCGATCACTATACAGCCCTCATCCAGTTTGATCCCAACAACCCGGCACTCTCTTGCTGGCAAGCCTTTGTTGACAAATTCTCTGGGAAGTTTGGGATCTATGACACTGTGGCTGAGGCTGAAGACAACCTCTTCAACCTCTGAATGCGCTCTGAGGAACACTTCACCACCTTCATCGTACGTTTTGAGAAGGAAGCTTACAAGACAGGCTGGAACTATAGTGCCCTCCAGTATGCCCTCTGCCATGCACTGCCACAGTGCATCAAGGACGTCCTCCGACTCATCCTGAAACAACCCTCCTACAATGGATACAAGGTCCTTGTCATGCAGATCAACTAGCGCTACTGGGAAGACTGCAGCGAGTACTCAAACTTCCAAGCCCCCTGGAACTCTAGGGGAGGACTACCATGGCCCTCCAGCGAACCCTCTAACCTCCAAAACTGAAACCCCAGTCCTCCTGCGTTCCCTGGTGGCCAACCCCCAGTGAGTCGCGGCCCACTCAATGCTAACCCTGCCAGCGGTGCTCACCCCCAGGCCCAACTTAATGCCGCTGTGGCCACCAACAACCTGGGCAACATGTCAAGCCCCGAAAAACCCCTAGAAGACCCTGAAGACCCCAACTTTGCCAACAAACAGGACGAAGAGGCTCTCTGGGCTAACCAGCTTCAGAAGAAGAGATGACCCTGAATTGAGATTCCAAAGGATGTACAGGAATGACGGAGAAGGAAAGGTGTTTGCATACTCTGTGGTGAGAAAGACCATTTCATCTCCGAGTGCCTCCAACGACAGGTTGTGGGACATGCCACCTGGACCTTTGAAGGGGAAGATGCCACCTACGAATATTCAGAAAACGACCCAGCAATTTAGACTCAAAAGATGCACTAAATCGTGGAATTGACCCCGACGTCTTCTCTGCCCTGGTCTCCCATCTTTGCTCCACGACACTTGCACAGGACACCCTCACAGCTTACCTATCCTCCTACTCAAAACCCGCCTCATCTCCTCTACAATCCCCCTCAATACCCTCATCAACAGTGGTGCCATGGATAACTTCATTGACGAGGCATGGTCTACCTCCACCCCAGAGCCCGCTCAATGACTCCCGGTCCTGGTGCGACTCTGCCTCTTCAACAGAGACGCCTCTACGGCAGGGGACATCATCCATTTTATGCGTATGCCTGTCACTTTTGCCAACGGACAGACTCACACCCTCCGGATGTTAATAACCAAACTCCACCCCTCTGCATCCTTGGTTCTAGGGCTCCCATGGCTCCAAGACACCAACTCCTGCATTGACTAGCGACATCTCATCCTTTGCCTGACCCAAAAACCGACGCCCGACAACCAGCATCTCCCCTTTGACATCCCCCATTCTCTGGGCCCCAATCCAACTCTGAAGGACCTCCTGGACAGGCCCCCACCGCCCTTTGGACTCCAGTCCCACTTGTCCTGATCCTTCATCATCAATGCCAGGTTAGACGGTGCCCTGGGACCAATTTCAGCCCTCATCGACAGCAGAGCTACCAGAGTTTTTGTCAGCAATGCCCTTGACCTCCCCCACAGCCTCCTCAACCAACCCCTCCACCTGCGACGGCTCGACGGCACCCCCTCCTCCTCTGGCCCCATCTAGAGGTCTCACTCGGGACGTGTGACCCTGGACAATGGCTTCGAGTTCACCTCTGACTTCCTGGTCATGTGACTGCACGGATCGACCCCGATGGTGCTGGGACTACCCTGGCTACGAGACATGAACCCTGACATTGACTGGAGAATGCTCACCATGACGTTCCTGGGACCCGAGGACCACCCTACAACCACTGTGCACCTCCAGGCCCTAGGGAGCGATCTGATGCCCGACACCCCCAGGACTGCAGCCCTGCCCCCCACCCAGATGCCCCCGACCATGCCCTCAACTCCCGTCCAAACCTGCAAGGCCCCCAACTAACCCCCAAACATTCCTCAGAACAAGTACAAAGGGCCGAACTACCTGGACCGGTCTCAGACATGTGTCAAACCTGCTCCGACTTGTGAAACCGCGACTCTGATTGACCCAAAAGCACTTGACATTAGGATTATTGGAGCCACTCCCTTCACCCACCTCATACAGAATGGAACCCCCACATTTCAGCTGCATATCTTGCCGTCACTCCCAGAAGAACACCTACAAGCGGACACTACAGTTGTGGACAGTTAAACACGACAACTTTGACATCTCAATAAGGACAATTATCTGGGTCAAACTGACTCCAGGTCTGAGCTCAGGATCTCAAAATATGTCGAAAAACAACCCTCCAAAGTTTTTTCCATGACGTTTTTAGGCGGCCAAATTTTTGAGGATAATTTATTGAATAGGGACTACTACTTTTGGTAATTCTAGTTCAATACTGCTTCAATCAACATCATCGCACTCTGAGAAACTTGACTGTTGGTTGCAAATAGCCCATGCTGCAGCCTTGCCACTAAGACCCCTGCAATAAGCATTCATGAATTGCCAAGAATGGTTGATAAAGCGATGAATCACTTCTGCTGGGCAGCTGTCAAGATATTTACAAGCCAATTCCTTTGCCTCTGCAAACCCACTTTTTACATGCTTAATCCTTATTACATCAACTTGATACTCACCTCATTTGTTGTTTGTCTTCTTTACTGTGTACAAGGACCAATCTGGGTCCTGAGGATCTTCACTGTGTGCCATTGCCAAATCAACCATTTTCCTGCCAAGATCTTCGTCATCTCAGCATGCATCATCACTTCCAATCACAATGTTGTCTTCCTCCTATATGAATCTGCTCTGTTCTCCTCATCTGAGTTGAGTGGCTCCCATTCTGATGCAGCCTGATCAACAGATGTTTTGGTGGCACAGCTAACTTCGTTGTGCTTTGAGACAGAATTTGGGTTAGCTAGATTGTTATGAAGCCCAGTGGTATCACTGGGTGCAGGGAATGATCTTCTTTGACAAAACAATGTAAAAACACAGTAAAAATAATCCAATTAATTTTAGAATTTTATTTTAATATTTCTGTCAAAACTATAGAAAAAATATTGTAGCCAAATTTTGAATGGTACTTGGTCTGATTCTCTCAAATGCATTGGAGAGGACTATATCAGTCATTCTTGAACTCTAAGAATCAGAGCAAGCATCCTGTGGCAATTTGTTCTCCAATTCTTTTGAGTTCAGTTAAAATACTTTTTCAATAATTTTGCCAAAAATATTCAAATAAAATTCTAAAATTAATTGGATTATTTTTACAGTGTTTTTACATTATTTTGCCAAGAAATATCATTCCCTGTACCCAGTGTGTTGCGACGGTATTTTGCAGGATGTCTTGGTGCCATTTTGCAGCTGAAGTGGGGGAGGATCTGTTTTTTTTGTTGATTTTTGATATATTTTTAAGTTTGATTTCGGACTTATAATCAAGAATTTTTTTATTGGATTCATAGTCCATGCAACAAACACTGTCGATTGGCATATTTTATATATTTTTCTCAATTTATTTTAGCAAGTTGGCCAAATTTTTGAGTTAAAATTCATAAAATTTAAAAAATACAAAAAAGTGCTCATAGAAATTGAAGGAGAATGTCTAAAGGAGTGTATTCTGACTATTTTCTGGGGCCGCAACTGATTGTAGGAGGCTACCTAATTGGGTCAAAAAAGTTGGTTGTGTTTTGCTGTCCACAACTGTATCTCCTCAGAAAAGAAAACCAAGGAGCAGATCCTCCGAGAAGTAGTTCCCCCAGAGTATCATGAATTCGTTAACATATTCTCTGAAGGAGACACTAAGGAAATTCCCCCTCACCACCCCTATGACCATACGATCAACCTCGAGGAAGGAGCTGCCCCTCTCTTCAGCAAGGTATACAGCATGTCAGAAGTCAAACTCTGGGCCCTCAAGGACTACCTTGATGAAATGCTCAGAAAGGGATTTATCCAACCCTCCACCTCTGCTGCCAGAGCTCTGGTTCTATTCGCCAAGAAGAAGGACGGCTCTCTCTGACTCTGTGTCAACTACTGGGGACTCAATAAGATCACCAAGAAGAACCGCTACCCACTTCTGCTCATTGGTGATCTGGTCAATCGACTCTGCAGTGCCAAGGTTTACACAAAGATTGACTTCCGATCTGGCTACAACAACATCCGCATCGCCCCAGGACATGAGCAGAAAACTGCATTTTGCATGCGGTATGGTCTGTTTGAATACCTCGTAATGCCTTTCGGAATGACTAACTCCCCCACCACATTCCAATACTTCATAAACAACATCTTCCATGACATGAGTGACATCTTCGTGATCGTCTACCTGGACGACATTCTCATCTACTCCGACTCGAAGGGGGACCACCAGAAGCATGTCCAACAAGTTCTTGAACACCTCTGGAAGCACAACCTCCACGCCAAGCCCAAGAAGTGTTCATTCCACATGGAAGAGGTTGAGTATCTAGGCATCATCATATTCCCAAACGGCGTTCACATGGACCCCCACAAGGTCGAGGCCATCGTCAACTGGCCACAACCCCGGAACGTCAAGGAAGTACAATCCTTCTTGGGTTTTGCTAACTTCTACCAGAGGTTTATAGACAACTACTCCGATATCACAAAACTCCTCAACCAGCTCACATGCAAGGATGTTGCATGGAACTGGGACAGTAAGTGCCAGAGCGTCTTTAACTTGCTCAAGGAGGCTTTCACAGCTGCCCCGGTACTCCAGCATTACAACCCCGCCCTTTCAATCATCCTGGAATGTGACGCCTCCGACTACGCCATCGCTGGGATTCTCTCGCAGATGGGACCCGATGGTGGAGAACCCTGGCCCATCGCCTTCTACACCCGGTCTATGATCGACACCGAGCTCAACTACAACATCTACGATAAGGAGCTCCTTGCCATCATCGAAGCCTTCAAGCAATGGCAAGCCTACCTTGAGGGAGCCCAGCACCAGATCCAGGTCTACTCAGATCACAACAACCTGCAGTACTTCACCACGACCAAGCAACTCAGTCAACAACAGGCCCGATGGTCTGAAATCCTCTCGGAGTATGACTTCACGATCCAGTACTGCCCAGGATGACTCAGGGCTAAACCCGATGCCCTCACCCGACGACCAGACGTCTACCCCAAGAAGTCATTCGAGGCAGAGCGCAATGCGTTCAATCATTGCATAGTGATCCCTTCTGAACATCTGAATGCTGTACTGATTCTAAACAATGAAGGGACCCTGAGTCAGATCTGCTGTGCCCCCTGAGACAAGTACTTCACTGACCATGACCGCCACAACCTCTCCAACAGGACCAACTGGGACCTCGCCTTCTCCTTGTCCCCCAACAAAAAGCTCCTCCTCTGGGATGGCCACATCTACGTCCTGGATCACGTCCAACTTTGCTATGACATCCTCTGCCAACACCATGACCACAAGCTCTGGGACACCCTGGGATATGTAAGACCCTCCAGCTTGTCTTCTGAACTTACTTTTGGCCAGGGTTGAAGAAGGATGTGACCCGCTACATTCGATCATGCAAACTCTGCCTCCAGGCCAAAGTCCCCCAACACCAACCCTATGGACTCCTGAAACCTCTGCTGGTCAGACAATGCCCCTGGTCCTCCATATCTCTGGATCACATCGTCAAACTCCTGGAATCTGAAGGGTTCAATGCCATTCTTGTTGTTGTGTATAGGCTGACTAAACAGGGCATCTTCCTACCCTACCACACTACGGACACCGCCCTGGACTTTGCCTGGCTGTTCCTTGAGCATGTCTTTGCCAAGCATGGACTCTCAGATGACATCATCTCTGATCGTGGCCCACTCTTCATGTCCAAGTTCTGGACCTCCCTGTGTAAGGCCCTTGAAGTAAAGACTAACCTCTCTACTGCCTACCACCCCAAAACCAACAGTCAGACCAAAAGGGTCAATCAATCTCTTGAGCAATACCTCTGGCTGTACGTCAACTACTTGCAGGACAACTAGCATGCCGAGCTCTCCCTGGCCAAGTTCACCTACAACAACATGCCGCACTCTGCCACCGGAGTGTCACCCTTCTTTGCTAACAAGGGATACCACCCCCGGCTGACCCTCTCACTCCGGGACATCCCGTTGCACGACGCCTACAAGGTCACCCAGGATCTCCAGTCCCTTCACAAGTTCCTTCAGAAAGAGATTGACATCGTGAACCAGGCCTATGCAAAACACACCAACTGGAAATGGGAGGACACCCCTGACTGGACTCCCAGGACAAAGGTATGGTTAGACCAATGCCACCTCTGCACCCACCGATGATAGGCTTCTACTCGGACTGAGCGCATCAAGGGACAGGCACCAACACTTGACACACTAGAGACTCTAGCGACCAGCATTGGGTACAGAGCAGCCCTAGCGCGGGCGCTCTATGGCAAGACTTATCCATTCATCTCAATCACCAGTATCAGCCCCTCAGCGCCCTCCACTCAGTTACTTTGAAGACCAAGAAGACTCAGAACTCATAGCGCTAGCACAACGGTGGAAGGTGACTCTGACCAAACCCCGATCAGTACTGAAAGGAGTTAGCAATTGGCGCTGTCAATCACCGAGGCACCTCAATCAGAAGTCTAAAAGAATCAATGACGACGAGACAGGATACATGCAGACCCGACATTTAAATCTATCAAAAAATGGTACAATGTTTAGCACCGGAATTAGCGCTCACGGCATCTGTCGAGGATTCCCCGACCATACCCCGGGATGGCATGGCCAATTAAATTACATCAAAAAGTGAGCAAACTCGTACCACTTCTAAGTAGTTTTGAGTCGCCATTGGTCGCCGTCACCCATGTGCTGCAGGTCGCCGTTGACAGGTGGCCGTTAGCTACAGTCACGAAGAGAGGCGCTAATTGGTAGTGCTGTCAATGGACTTATTTTGGAAATAATGTAGCGCATAGTATAAAAACTAGCTACTTGCCATGTAAATAACAACAAATCGTAACCTCTTGAGCACCCAGTTACACTTAGCATTCAAATCGCGCTAGCGTTGCCTGACTTTGTCACCAAGTTCGGCGCTAGCTTTGTCTATCTCATCTTCGTCGTTTACGGTGCCACCTACGGGCATGCTATGCTGCGCTATTCATTTATTTCTCTATAACTTCTCCTAAACTACGACGCTTACCACTTGCTAGGTAGCATCCGAGGCGCTATCGTCTAGCGCACCGCCCCATCACCTCTGCTTGAGCACACCAGGACCCTGCCGGGACTCCTCACAAACCCATATGCCAGGCGCTGGAGATGGTGTTGTACTGCGTATACGTCCAGCGCACCCAACCACAGTTGGCGTTATCACCGGCCCTCCCCAAAACTCAATCACAAGCACCTCAGCCCATTCAAGATTTTGAAGAAAGTCTCATCCCATGCCTACAAGATTGAGCTCCCTCTGGGACTTAAAGATCTGCACCCAGTATTCCACGGTCCGCCTCCTGAAACAACACCTCCTGGACTCCTTCTCTGAATGATGCCCTGAGCCCCTTCCCCCGGTTGAGGTCGAGGACGAGTACCACTATGAGGTCGAAGACATCCTCGACTCTCAGAACATTTGTGGACGACCCCACTTCCTTGTACAATGGAAGGGATACGGCCCAGAGGATAACACTTGGAAACCATGCCAAAACCTTAAAGGCACCCTCAACAAACTCTGGGACTTCCAGCAATGGCACTTGGGAAGCAACCCTCTTGGGCGTGGGACTTACAGATGGCAGTAGTGGGTGTAATCCCCGCCTCTGGGCTTAATAGAGATTCAACTCCCACATATATTTTCAATTCTCCCTCTTTCTACTTTACCCTTCTAATACTCTTTACAAAGACCCACGATTTTCATAGTAGCACCCCAGAGTTGGGGCAAGGTACCCATTCCTAGCTCCTCGCCATATTACTTATCTTACTTTTCTGGTCCTGGAAGGCCAAGTATATACATTTTTATTTACTACGGTATAGGTACAACAACAAGAAGAAGAAATAAAAAAGGAACGACAAGAAAGACGAGAACCCCTACTGCTGGGGCACTGGAACCCCCTCACCCTCCTCTCCCTCCCCTGGCCAACCCTGAAACCCCTCCCCCATCTCCCCTAGACCATACTCCTGCAGCAATTCTTCCACCAGCTGCTCCTAGGACAGGAGAGGCTTCTCCTCGTCCAAGACCCTCTCAAACCATGACTCTGGGGCGGGCACGTTTCTCCATTGATGCGCTGCCACCACCTGCCCCAGCAGGCTGAGGCCCCGCTCCACCCTGAGGGTCATCACTTCCAGGCGCTGCCCCTCCTGCAGCGACGCAAGTGCTGTGGCCGCCTCGTCCAAGAGCAAACAGTGCTCCCAGGCCCAGCCTGGAGACGTCAGTAGGAGACCGAATCTCGAAAAAGAAATGCTCACTCAACGAGGCCATATGGGTGATCACCACATCCTGGCACAGAGCCTCCACCAATTCCGGACCCAAGGGGACCATCTCTGGAAGCCCCACTCCCTGCCCCAGCCTCGCCCACAATGCCTCCAGCTCCGCCTCTGCTCCCCCCAAGCGACCCTGGCCTCCTCCAACTGCTGGAGCGCCTCCTGACCCACCTCCAACTCCCTCCACACATTGGCCTCCTCTCTACCCTCCTTGGACCCACCCCGCCCCAGACGCTCCTGGAAGGCCCCCACGTCCAATCCCAGGGGCTGCCCCAACAGAGGAGAAAAGACTGCCAGAGAAAGATGCGGGGGAAAAACCACCCAGAGGGCAGGCGCACCCTCTTGGAGAGCCCTGGGGAGGGGCTAGGTGATGCCTGCCGTTTCCCCTTATCCTGGCACCCCCCACACCCCTTCTGCCCCAGGGCACCAGACCAGGTCACCCGACACGTGATCAAGATCACGGGCTGGCCCTGGCTGCCCATCTGGATAACCTCCCTCCCCCCTGCCCTGTCTCTAGGAGCCTCCTCCAGCACCTTCCCCTGGACCCCCGCCACCTTTGCGACCCAATTCCTCTCCTCCACCCCCATCCTCTGGGTTATCTCCCCCAACAGCCACTCCTGCTCCTGCAAGACGCAATACGCCCTCCAAAGCGCTAAAATTGAGCATTGCTCATGATTGAGGCGACAAGCCTTGCACACGGAAGTATCGTGCCAAGTCAAGGCAGATGGAGCCTCGAACAGACATGGCACCAAGTGACGCACGCAGTGAGGGCACTAGGCGTGCAGGTTAGCTGCAGGACCAGAGGTATGGAACTACTTACTGGCCCGTTGCTGATGCACCAGGCATGAGGGGGCAAATCCTGGGGCCTCTCCAACGCCCCCTCAAAGACCTTCTGCGTTGCACCTGCTTATGCAACATGATGGTTGTCCAGAACCTCAGAAATGGCCCCCACCACCATCCCAGAGCGGTGGAAACGGGGGATGACCAGTCTAGGGTGGGGAGGAGGATGTGGATGGGGAGGACGGACAGTCATCCATGCAAAGGTAGGCACGGGACAACTTGGGCAGGACTCCAAAGAGCCACTGGGGCCTGCATCAGGAGCAGGCTCCAGGAGCCGGCTGGGACCCACTTCCAGGGCAGAATTGCTATGTTGTTCTGAAAAAGGAAGGTCAGTCATAGCAAGCGGACGACGCGGCAACACTCACGTTGGATGAACACTGCCACGTGCTCACAATCGAGCCGGTGCTGGTATCACATGTCCCAGGCCTCCCACGCGACCAGGGGGGCAACTTTGTTAGTAGGCGGAGGCATTGGAAAATGCGTCGGCGTATGCAACATGGTTAAGATTGATGGTAAAATTTTTTTTTTCAATATGTCCCAGACCACCAGCTACGCGCACCTCAGAGGGTCTCGGTGCTGAGGGGGAGGTGATGTCACAACCCCTCCTCTCCAGACCCACCCCAGGACACCCCCGGAACCCCATCCGAGACCCTCCCTCTGACCCCACAGGACGTGCCCTGCCATCACAACTACCGACACCGCCATCACCTGGCACCCCTGGCAATCCTGCATCATGGACCTGGGATCAACTGCCATCAGCCCTTGATCAACAACTGGATCATGCCAACCGCTTCCAGGCCATCACACATCACACATCACAGCTCCCTCCATGCCAATTGATCGCATGCCCTGCATGTGCAATCCCAGTATACAGTCTCCCTCCCGCTACTCAATGCCCCCTGGAGTTTATCCCAGACATCCTGGAACCCCAGAGACCCAAACCTGGCCCCGTAGTACTTATAGTGTAGCTCCCCATTATATTCGCTAGTCTTGATATTACACTTGTTTGCTTGCATGCCCCTTTGACTGACTGGTACGCCCAATTGGTATGCTTTGACTGGCATGCTCAAATTGTTCACATGCTCTTAAGACTGGTATGCACTTCATATCTTAAACTTACTAACCGGGTCTTGTCCTAGAACCTCCGGTTCTCGACTTGACTCAAACCCTCTGATCTCTTCACCCCCACCCAATTCCCAGACTAAGTCCCCTATCCTGAGAATCCCCTGTTCGCATCTTGAACCCTGGAAGCTCAGTCCAGAGTTCCAGACACCCGAGTACACATAGATCAAGTCCGCCTTGCAAGGGCGTTGCTTTCCTGGAAAGCCCCCAACTCAGCGGAACCTGACAGGACTGGGACACAGTGAAGGGTGACTTAATGCCAGCTAGGACTGACATGCCAGGAAGCCTGTTATTGACAGTACCCAGGCATCCCACTCAAGGCCAAATGGAAGAAATGGCAGAAGAGTTGCTGCCAGTGATACAGGTACCTCAAAGGGCTTCTGTGCAGTTTTCAGGAATAAGGTTCTCATTGGCAACAACTTATGATGGTAGGAGACCCTTGTCATTTAGGGTAGGAGCACTGGGAATGGCAGGGGCGGCCTGGATAACCAATATGGGCCAAGCCAAGAAGACACTGTAGAGGCATATCTCTGAATCCACACTGATGAGCTGGAAAGGTCCTGAGAGAGTGCAGGCTACTAGCCAAACCAAGCTTTAGCCCATGGTGGCTGATTATATATCAGACAAAGATGAAGACAAATGATTTGATGCAAGTCTCTTTAGACCTCTTTCCTGGATAATAGGCATTAGGGTGACTGATTCTACAGATAGTTTGTAGCTGGTATTACACAAAAACAAGCTTGGTGCACAAGTAGTTCTTGAATGACTCCTTCCATCTGAAAACTTGCCTATTTCCTGGCTTTCGATTGATGTTTGTTGCACTTGTTGTAATGTAATAGAGCTCCATCAGGAAATGTACTGAGCAGTTTCAATAAAAGTAAGAAAACCTGATGACTGATTGGTGCTTACCCCATCTTCACACCCGGTTTTGTTCCTCTTGGTACTTCTTTCCACTAGTCATCGACAATGTCAGGAACATTGATGTCTCCCTTCAAGTACCCAGCTGCCCTGAGTATGCAAGTAGCTATGATTTGGGTGAGATACCCAGGTATTATGAAGCAGTCAACCAAAGTGAGGTTGAAATTGTATGTGAACAAGCACATACAGCTACTTGATATGCAAGGCAAACTGTTCTCCAAAGTGGGAACAGATGAATACATTGTGGCCTATACTCAAATACTGGAACTGGAGGCCTGGAGCTATTTGGATCACAAGGCATGCAGGGGGTTGATGGGGTCTATGCATAATGATGCAGAATTAATATCAACTATACATGCTACATGAGCATGGTCACTCCATATTGAGGAGGCCTTTAGTAATATATTTGCTCCTCAACAGCAAGGAGAGACTATGGAGCAGTATCAAGCATGTGTGGCAGCAGGCCAGCACCATCAATGGTTTACAGGGCCTTAGGAGGCAGTGTCTGTAACAGACATGATGACATTATTGCTGGTGACAACGGTTCAGTTGGAAACCATGTCTGAGGAAGTGCATTCTTTCCAGATAAAAATAGAAATGGAGGAGCTAGTGGTGCCCACTAGAGTACCCCTTGCCGACAAGTTTCAGAACCAAGTGGCATTTCAGAGGAGGGCATTCATGAATCAACAATCAAGGGATTGCCTTCAAAGGCTTGCAGCCTGTCAATGGGATGAGGTGTGAGTTCACCAAGTAAACTTGACATAACTATAGCCTAAGGGGGAGCAGTGAGACAAATAGCCAAAATTGTGGAATCTAAGGGCAAGGTGAGGAAGTAGGCAGGAAGGGACAGGTCCACTTCACATACCAGAGCCCTGGAGCTGTGGTAACTTGACCTGTGCATGCCTTCACAGCCTTTGTCCCAGCTGAGGAACAAAATAAAACACCTGGCATAAATGAGGCTACTTGAGCATACACCAATGGCATGCATCATAGATTGGTGAGCATCATAGATGATGGCATAGCCCTTTGACTTCCAAAGGGTATTAAGCCTAGACAGGCAGATCCAAAGAACAGTCAACGTTATAAAGGTGGTTTGAAGTTTAGTGAGCTTGAAGACTGGACAATAAATGTATGCTACCACTTGGCAGCATGTTTGTATAGTAGAGACTGAATGAACAAGGAGCAGATATTTGTACTGCCCAAGTTCTTGGATGGCCTGGCAAAACAGTGGTTTCACCAGCATGTGCTCCACTATAATAGGACTCAGCAGCATTGGACATTCAAGAACATTATCTTTAAATTATACAATTGATTTGTAAGTGCATCTACAATGCAGGATATGCAAGAGGCTTTTTATTCAGCAGAATACACTAAGGCCCTTAGTGTACAAGGGTTTTATGATATGTTAGTAGACCATACTCAAAACATGGCCATCTACCTGGATGCTTGGACAGTATGCAAAACTCTCTTTCAAGACATACCTGCTGAAATGTGGAGAGTACTAATCCAGGATCATAGATTATTGCCTGAAATTAATGAAGTGGAGGAATTCATAGTGCATGCTATTTGTTATGAGCAATCCTTAAAAACAGCAAAATATTTTGATCAGCATCCATGGCTGCCTGAAAATGACAATGGGAACAGTAGAACCCTGTTGAGTGAAGATGTTGGGCACATTCTTGATTAGGGAGGCCAATATTGAAAATAACCACAACCCTAGGTTTGTGGTGAGGCAGACTATTTCAGCCCAAAATAGGCCTAAGCTAAGCAAGTTTAGGAGTAATAATGAAGATTGAGGGCAGAGAGGACAGCCTGGAGGTCTGGATAAACTGAAGCAGGATGGCTATAAGGATTGGACATCCAGCCCAGTAGGGCAGGGCAAGAAGCAAGAAGGAACATCAGAGATGACATGTTATGCCTGTGGTGAGAAAGAGCACCACACCCATTCTTGTCCAAAGAAGGGAAAGCCAAAGGCCTTTGTACATGCAGCATGCACAATGGATGAGGACTTAGCAGATGAGGCAGATGAGGAACCTGAGTCAGAGGAGGAGGATGTGAGCTCTCCTTCTAGGATGGAGGAGCAACTGGGAGGAGAGGTGGAGACTATCATCCTTGATGGAGATGAATATGTGGAAGTGGACATGTATGATCATGAGATGTATGCAAGCTCATTGGAATTCAAGTTCCTAATAGAATTGACAGACTATCCTGAGGAAGAGGAGAATATACAGCTTGAAGCTGGCTGAATGAAGATGCACAAAGTGAACCTCTATAAGGCTTCCAATAAGCTGGCTCACCCCAAGACTGGGTGAGAGGACAAGAAATGCTTGGCCACCTATATCCAGGTGGGCAGGTATAAAGCATGGACACTGTGAGACTCTAGGAGTACCACAACTGGAGTCACACCACAGCTCTGCCAAGTCCACAACCTGGCAGTCCAACAGCTCAAACAGCCAATAATACTGCAATTGGAGATGGTAGCAGTAGGGCTGCTATGCAGTTTGGTGTGAACTTGGAGATATTGGTTCCTAGATATACAGGAACAGAGTATGTACAGTGGCTCAAAAAACTGTCCCAATGTTTCATACTTTTTGAAAGATGACATTGGCATGAAGGATGGGAAGTACCTAAAATCCTGTTTAAATCATGTAAAATACTATGGCATCGTAGCTACAGAATGAACTTAGACTTATGTAATTGAGATCAAAACTGATGGAGCAATAGTCATTTTAAAATATTCATTCATTGGGACAGTTTTTTGAGCATCTCTAATTTTAGTATTTAGTACTTTGTATGTCCTCCATTTGCCTTGATAACTGCTTGAATCCTTCTAGGCATGCTTTCTATTAGTCTTTGGCATACCTCTGGTGGTATTTCATCCCACTCCTTTGCAACCCTCTCCTAGAATTCATGCACACCATGAGAAGGTGTTTCATACTGCCTAAGTTGCTCCTTGAGGTACTCCTAGAGATGTTCAATCAGGTTGAGATCAGGAAATTGGGCTGGCCACCAAAAGACATCAAAGTTGTTGTTCTCAAACCACTTGTCAGCCCTCTTGGAGTTGTGTTTGGGGTCATTGTCCTGTTGAAAGTAGCAGGCACCCTCCTCCATACTTCTCAAGGCTCTCCTTTGCTCTATCATCCAAAATTTCACAGTACTGCTTTGCATTCATGATCCCCACCACCTCCATAAGCTTTCCTACCCCATTCCAACCATACAGCCCCATACCATGAGATTATTCCCTCCTCCATGCTTCACAGTAGGTGTAGTTGTTCAGTCTGAAATGCCTTCTTCTCATAGCTTCCACACATACTGCTTCTCATCTGACCTAATTCTGTTAATCTTTGTCTCATCTGTCTACAACACCCTTTTCCAGTCCTCTATAGCTCAGTTCCAATGCTCCTGAGCCTGTTTAAGCCATAGTTGTTGATGTCTAGCTTTGAGCATAGGCCATATCCATCCATGGCACTGAATAGAAGCAGGAGAAATTCAGCCGAAACTTGTCCACCACTAGTCTTACTCGCTGGATTACAGCTCTAAAAATTCACCTCTCCCTGCTTGGACTCAAGCCCTATGTCTTCGATCCCCTTATTTTCCTGCCGAGTGCCAAAAATGAACCAATCACCTACCAAAACTGGGTAGCGAATGACAATTTTGCATGTGCAGTCATCCTCACTGCACTCGACAAGTTGGAGTATGAGGGGCTCAATGATGCAAAGACTACTGCAGGCCTTCTCGGCATCATAAAAGCCCACACAGAATGTGAGAAACCTGTTCAAATGGTAGCCCTAATTCAAGAAGTATTAAGGATACAGTGCTTGCCCAACGAACCATTACCTGAGATGGCCAGGCAAATTTGCGACATTGTCAACCGCATTTTTACTATCCAAGCCCTTGACAAGGACCTGTTTAAGTGCATGATACTACTAAACAGCTTGAACAGTCCCCAGTATAAGCCTATACAAGCACAGGTGTCTCGTGGCCATGCTGATGCGCCTAAGGCCAGCCCATACACATCGGATAACATCCATAAGCTCCTTGAGACTATGCAGAATCTGAACACCCTAAAGACCATGAGCAATGCACTCACCAACACTGCACTTGCCACTACCTCCAAAGGGCATTTTAGATCCCAGAAACCTCACCTTTCTGGCCACAACCACCCAGCCAGCTCAAAGTGCTGCACCACCTGCCTTACACATGGCCAACCCTGTGCTGGGCACAAAGCACCATTTTGTGTGCATTCTGGAGGTGCCATGCAGAAGGCTGGCTTCAACGCTGCTCAAGATGCTGCCAAAGCTGCCGCAGGAGAGAAAGCAAAGGAGTCAAATGGAGCAGGCCCAAGGCAGTATACACAGCTGAAGAGGCCTTCTGGGAAAGTTTATCTGGTGGAGGAAGGTGAACTACAGAAACTTCAGATGCTCAGCGAGACAACAAACACTCCTTCAACTACAGCAGGCTTTGCAGGCCTGGCCACAGACAGCATACCAGCTACATCAGCCGATGATGTGAAATGGGAGAATTGGATGGCTGTAATCAAGGAGGAGGAGGAACTGAAGACTTCTCTTGATTGGAAACAGTACAACCGTGATGACACGGCCCTCACAACCTCAGTAGATCACCCTTTCTTTGTTGATTCAGGTGCCACAGTTCACATTTCACCCTATAAAGCTGACTTCACCACTCTCCAATCCATTGCGCCCAAAGCCATAATAGACATTGGAGGAGCATCCATCGCTGCATGTGGTGTTGGTAATATCAGGCTCCAAACTGCTGAAGGCAACATACTTGCCTTAGAAAGAGTGCTATATGTCCTCAAGTCAGCCGTCCATCTCATCTCCATCAGCCATATGTCCACCAACAACTCGACCTACTTCTGTTTTGACAACAGAGAAGTCTGCATTGTTGACCAACATACTGACTCCATCATTGCAAAAGGTCCATTATTAAAGAATAAAGGGCTTTACACAGTCAATCTTTATGAAACCAACACTGAACAATCCTACATGGCCATCAGCGCAGAAACATGGCACAGATGCCTAGGCCATGTGAACTACCAGGCAATCTAACAACTCGCCCATGATCAAAAGATCAAAGGTGCAACTTCATCTCCTCTATGCCCCCCACCAAAGTGTAATAGTTGTATTTTAGGAAAACAGACACATGCACCAGTTCTGAAGACACAGCAAGAAGGGCATAGGGTGATGGGAAAGTTGAGGATCATATGGTTAGATCTGTTTGGGCTGGTGAATATGCGTTTGAGATTGGGAAACCACTACATACTAGACATAGTGGATGATTTCACTAATATGTCATGGTCCATACTGCTTAAAAATAAAGGAGACATCTTGTCAGCAGTGAAAACATGGGAAAGGGCACAAGAAAATGAGACTGGACTGAAAGTCAGGAAATATAGGACAGGCTTTGATGGTGAACTCAATAGCGCCAAAATGAAAAATTAGCTAGCATCACGAGGTGTATTCAATGAACACAGTGCCCCACATACATCAGCCCACATTGGAAGAGTGGAACACATGCACAGAACACTAATAGGCAAGGCCAGATCCATGACAATAGATGCTGATTGTCCAGAATTCCTCTGGGACAAATTTTACATAATGGCAGCTCACCTTCACATAAAGACTCCAACAAAATTGCTCAACGGAAAAACATCGTACAAAATATGGTATAATTGTGTTCCAGACTATTTCTACATGCGCAAAATCAGATGTTGAACTTTTGTCCTAATTCCAATGCACAACCCTAAAGTTCAGCCACAATCCATTGAGACAACACTGATTGGGTACAGACAAACATTGAAGACCTATAGATGTTGGGACAAGAAAAACCAAAAGGTATACCAGACGTACCATGTTAGATTTATTGAATGCCACAAATCTTCGACGACCATACCAATGCCCATACCCCCCTGAATCTAAGTCCTGACTGAGCCTCCAATCCCCACCCTCCAACAACTCAACAAGTCTGCAACTACCTCTCCACAGGACGACAATGACAACCTCAGTTACCTCGATGTCAAAATTGAAACACCGAAACTGAATCCATGACACAAATTGGCAGAGCAGATGCCAGAAGATGAAGTCCCAATCCCATGACATTCAAATTGCACATGGCATCCAACAGAGAAGGCGGCTGGTGAAGGAAGTCGAGCATCAACAAGGCTGGAGATGGCAGTGGACAAGGCATGAGAAAGCAGCAGACACATGAGAGAACAGAGAGAAGAAAGGCAAGTCAAACCTACAAATAAAGATGATGTACATGCACTGCCACAGGAAACTTTGGTCCTGATGCCCACAGATCAAGTGCCCATACATACACAAGATGAATCCCAGATTGATCATGATTGTATACTGGCAGCTATATTACAATCGGGCAACATCAATCTCTTACTGGTCAACACAGAGGAGGAGCCCAAGTTGTGGAAGGAAGCACAGCTAGGTCCAGACGCAAAATGTTGGGAGGTGGCATACAAGGAAGAATTGAAGTTACTAAAAGACATGGGTGTGTATCAGCTTATTCTCTGGTCGGAAGTGCCACATGAGCAGAGGATACAAAAAGGGAGACCTATTTTTAAAATTAAGAGGGACAAACAGGGAGTGGCAGTTAGATATAAGGTACGCCTTGTTTTCAAAGGTTATAAGCAGATATATGGGAAGGACTATAACAAGACCACTTCTCTGACTGTGTGTATGGAGTCATGGCATATACTGTTGCATATTACAGCAGCAAAGGGTTGGGACACTACACAAATAGATGTGAAAATGGCCTTCCTCTATAGCATACTACCAGACAACGAAGTGCAATATATGGAACAGCCCAAAGGATTTGTAGAATCCAGGAAGGAAGATCACATATGCAAGCTACTATGGAGACTGTATGGCATGAAGCAAGCTGGAAGGATCTGGAACCAGACCCTCAACAAACGAATGGTAGCTTGGGGGTTCTCTCGATTACCTTGCAAGACCTGCATCTATTACAGGAAATTGGATACAGGCATTGTCATAGCTGCAGTTCACATCGACAACTTTCTGTCAATAGCAGACACAAAGGATGAGAACGACAGGTTCAAGGCTCAAATGCGTAAATCCTGGACTATCTCAGACCTTGGCAGACCCAAACACATTGTTGGGGTATTGATATCATGGGATGATAACAGTCACATGGTGTCTCTCTCTCAGACCGCATTCATAGAATGAGTCATCCAGCAATTTGGCCAATCCAACACACACCCTCTCTCTCTGCCAATGGAGCCAGGCCTAAAGCTCCGACATGCTAGACCCAATACGCAAACTCAGGAGGAGAAACACAGAATCATAAAACTCCTGTACAGATCACTAGTAGGATGCTTATTATACATCACCATTGCTACCAGACCGGACATTGCCTTTGCTGTCCAACACCTATTGCAATACCTGGATAACTATGACACCTCACATTGGAATGTGGACATCTGACTCCTCCATTACTTAAAAGAGACAAGGGACTTCAAACTCCACCTGGGCGGCCCCGCAATTGCCTTGCAAAGCTTCACGGATGCAGACTGGGCAAGCTGTGTGGACACCAGGAGGAGCACTAGCAGATATGCATGGTCTCTGGGTTTGGGCTCAATATCTTGGTCAGTACAAAAGCAAAAAACTGTGGCTATGTTGTCATGCAAAGCCAAGTACATGGCTGCATATGAATCGACTCAGGAATGCATATGGCTAAGAATGCTGATGAAAGCAATCAGATGGGACTTCACCAAAACACCTACGACCCTCTTCTGCGACAACAAGGTGGCAATCACACTCTCCAAGGATGCCACAGCTTGCACCTGTATAAAACATTTTGACATAAAATACCACTTCATTCAAGAACGTGCACACATAGGTGAAATTGTAATAAAGTACGTCAATACCAGAGACAACATCGCCGACATATTCACAAAAGCTGTACCAAAACCCCTGTTTATACAACTATGCAGTATGCTTGGCATATCCTGACTTCAACGTGAGGAGGAGAATGGCACAAGTCATATCCATGGTAAGGAGGAGTGTTGGCAATGTGATATTTACTGCTAGATCCTCCAGGAATTACAAGTGAGACTATCAAGATTCTAACAGGCTCAAGAACCAATTCAATTTTTGAAGTTCTGTGGCATCCTGGAGACAAGACCTGGCTCATCTATGATCAGGTCCAGGATCTCAATTTGTTACAGCTCTATCTTGAGGCACAGGGAGTGAGTGATATTGCGGAGCTTTTCTCTGGTAAGGGAAGCCCGCTGTTGGATGACCCCCAAACATTTTTAGTAATACGATGCTGTACCAGCAGTCAGGGACACAACATGCACCAGAAGTCAAAATA
>QGOA01003724.1:1120-24730 GCA_003313075.1 Termitomyces sp. MG16
GTGAGTGGCTTTGCCTGAAACGTATTGAGACACTGAGTGAGGAAGGTACGCCATTTTCAGGGGTCCCGGCCTGTGAACACATCAGGTTTCTGGATGTCCAGACATCCTTCACGGACGAGGGTGTCGCGAGTGTCGTCTGGTCTGGCAGCATTGCGGGGAGGAGGGCCGGCATTGTAGTAGTAGTAGTAGTGATTACCCCCCCTCCTTGTGGAGGAAAAGCACCAAGGGCGGGACCCCACCCACCTGGAGGGCCTCCTCCGGGTGGCTCACCTGGGGGTCCACGCCCAGAAGGTCCGTTGTCCCAGGGGGGTTTGTTCCTGCCGGGAGGAGGCCCGGGTCTCCACGCAGGGGGTGGCGGAGGTGGGGGGCCTGGGGGTCGTCCTCGAGGTTCGGCTGGGGGTGGCAGAGGTGGTCGGGGAGGGTTCAGTGGTGTTAGGTCGATCGGAGGGGGGCCGGGTGCTGGGTCGGGTGCCGGGTTGCGCAGGGGGTGTTCAGCCCGGAAGAGTCGTGCCTGCATCGGGGGTCGCAGGGGGTGGCGGGTGGTGACGGAAGCTGGATTCCGGAGGGACCGGGGCGGACGTGGGGGGTGGGCGTGGGCGCGGGGCATTGTTCGTTGTTGCCACGTGTGAGCTCGTCGATGTAGCATAGCGTGTCATCCATACTAGGGGTGTCCACCCGGGCTCTACCGGGGTTCACCGGGGGCGGAGGTTGGGTGTTGTCCATTCGTGGGAGCAGTTCCAGAGGTCTCTGGGGCTGTCCCCAGGTCTCGAAGGTACTAGGAACGGAGTTAGCCCTGCAGCGAGTTGACAAGCCTACCGTGCGGGCAGCAGGTTGGTCAAAGAGGCCTCCCGTCAGGTTGAGGGACCGCAATATGGCTGAGGCATTTTGTCGTTCTTCCCGTTGTCGTTGTTCCAGAGTGGGGGCTGCCGGGGCCAGTTCCGGGGGTTCCCATCGAATGTGAATCGAGCAACCTGGGTCCGCGGGATTGTTGAGGGGTTGAGGGGAGGGGGACGCATGGACTTCATCGAGCAGCTGCTGCAATTCTTCTTGGAGGATCGTATTGCGCCTATACTTTACCATAGTTTGCTCCGGGAGTTCTCCTCACGTGAGGCGATCCCCAAATTTGACCAAGCAGTTAGCCCAATCCTCTGGAGTGCCTTCGAAGTCGTCGTGTCCAAATTCTGTGAGCAGTGCCCTTGTCCATTGCGCGAAGTCCTCCGGTGAGATCCTGAGTGAGTGGAGTACTTCGTCCCGTTGCCGTTCATACTCCTTGAGGCATCGTTGTCCCATTGGCGAGGGAGGGGTTCGAGCGGGTAGGGCAGCGGCCAGGTAGTGTTGAGGGGGGTAGTCAGGGTAGAGGGATCCTTGGGGTTCTCGGGGTTGGGGAACGGGGCGCTGGTAACCGTAGTAGGGGGTGGGCGCAAAGGGGCCCTCGCTGGGGGGAATCGGGCAAGGTCCACTGGGTACGGGTGGGGTCTCCGGCAGGCCCCCGGGGATGCTCCGGTACGAGGGGACCTCCATGGGTCATGCCATGGCTAGGTTGAGTGGAGGGGCCCAGCTGGCTGAGGGCCTCAGGTCATAGAGGGATGGGTCAGGGGCCCAGTAACGGTGGAGATACTGAGGTTCGTACGAGAGAGGTGGATAGACGGGGCAAGGGGTCTGTGCGGAGTAATGATCAGGTACCGGGCATCCGTAGGGGTCAGTCTGGTAGCCCATGGGGTAGTAGGTGTGAGTATACGTAGCCATCAAGAACGGTGTAAGGAGGGAGTCTTGATATTATGTCAGGTTCCACTGAGTCGGGGGCTTTCCGGGAAAGCAACGCCCTTACAATGCGGACTTGACCTACAGATACTTGGGTGTCTGGAACTCCGGGGCTAAGACTCTGGGGTTCAAGACGGGGACAGGGGTAATCCCGGGAGAGGGGACTAAGTCCGGGGGTTTTGGGGGTTGAGAGTAGCTGAGGGTTGGGAGGGGGTCGAGTCGTGAACTGGAGGTTCTAAGACGAGACCAAGTTAGTAAATTAAGAGTCGTGAAGTGCGTACCAAAACTTAGAGCACGCGAATATTCAGGCGTGCCAGTTGAAGCATACCAATCAGGGCATACCAGTCAAGCAAGAGGGCACGCAATAACCAAAGTAAATATCAAGACTAGCGAATACAATGGGGAACTATGCTATAAGTACTATGGGACCGTGTCTCGGGTTCCAGGGTGTCTGGGATGAGTTCCGGGAGTCATTGAGTAGCGGGCAGGGACTGTATACCTGGATTGCGCGTGTGGGGACGCGCGATCAATTGGCGTGGAGGGAGCCATGATGCGTGATGCATGATGGTCGGAGGCGAGTCGCGTGATCCGATTGTTGATGGTGGTTGGTCCCGGGGTCCGTGAGGCGGGGTTCCCGGGGGGTTGGCTGATGGCGGCGTCGGTAGCTGTGGGGGCGGGGTGTGTTGTGGGGTCGATGAAAGAGGTTCCCAGATGGGGCTCCGGGGATGTCCTGGGGAGGTTCTGGAGGGGAGGGGTCGTGACAGTAGACAAGCTGCTGCTCCACCTTGAAGTGCAGATGTGCTTGGATATTGTTCAGAATCTCTAAGAAGAGATTATCAACCTTGTATCCGTGCTGGATATGTGTGTGGAATTGCACATTGCCTAAGTCGCCTGGAGCAGGCTTATGGTCCTGTGACTCCAGCACTTGCTGGAGCGTCATCTCAGTACCCCTCAGAGGCACCCCTTGCCTAGTTTCTTCACTTGGCAGAGGGACCTCATGATCCACCAGCACCTGGGCCTCGATATTGCAAGCTTCTCGCTGTTCATGCAGTTGCTTACTGTGACATGTTTGACTATATGTTCCTTGATTTCATGGAACCTATGCAGGGGCAAGTCTTTGCCCTCTGGGTCAATACATCTGTCTGCCTGGACATAGTCATGCACGTCATGGCCGTCATCTCGAGTATTGCTCTCAAAATATTGAGACAGGCAATCCGCTACTTTGTTCAATTCACCTTTTACATAAGTGATATCGAACTGGTACCACGACATGTAGTCAATCCAGTGACATTGTCGTGGAGATAGATGCACCTGAGTCTTGAAAAACTCTAGTGGGTCATGGCCATAAGTGGCCCAGTGTAAGCCATGATGTCTGGCAAAAAGTTGCCAATATAGTTTACAAGTCCAACAAATCATTGGATATCATTATATGTGCGTGGAGTACGCCACTCTCAAATTTGGTTGAGTTTATCCATGTCTGGGTGAATACCCTTCTCGTTAATGACATGACCGAGACAATCTATACTAGTTGCATACAACTTGCACTTCTTCCATTTGAGATAGAGGCTAGCCTTATGTAGTCATTCAAATATGACTCGTAGGTGCTGCTCATGCTCCTCAATGGAGTCAGAAAAGATGAATATATTATCTAAATAGACGTGCATAAACTTCCCGATTACATCTTGGAAAATTGAGGTCATTAACCTCTGAAATGTTGCTGGTGCATTACAATCACCAATCTGCATGATGTTACTCATGAATGTCCCTATCCGGGACAAAAACAGCGTCTTTGGTATATCCTCTTCACATATGCAAACCTGTTTGTATGCATCTGTTAGGTCAATTTTTGACCTATACTTCGCTGTTGCGACATCTTTGCATATTACTTCCTGATCTGGAAGAGGTGTTACATCCTTGACTGTGTTATCATTGCACTGTCACACATCCAACGCAGTCCTTAACGTCCCATCCTTCTTGGGGATACAAAGTAAGGGGCAGCTTGCACCGCTGGTTGTGGTTCCCACCACTTTGCGTTTATATATCTATTTATCTTTTCACGAAGTTGATCCTGTAGTGCTTGCAGACAGCGAGGCAAATGATATTTGTACTGCTTGTTATTGTCAATGAGGTTGATCTCATGGTTAACCTCCTGCCACAGAGGAAGCTCTTCCTTCATTCCATTGACAATATCAGCAAACTCCTGTTGCCATTGCTGGCGCAATTGAGGAATATCCTCCTCTGTAAGGCTCACAGCCTTACCTTTCTCTTTTCCTACGTGTGCTATACACGGCTGAACCTTTGGTTCAAATCACTCCCGTAAGGCACATACATGCTCCTCTGTGAGATCTCCTGGGTTCAACCTTACGACTAGTTGTTTCTCCAACACTCATGTCGTATTCGACAATGACTGCACGCTTCTCACTTTCAGTGAAAGTCCATCAAATATGATATCCGATATTTTGGAAATCTCGTCCTCTCATGTGTGATGGTATACTTCTCCCGTCTGGGTTGCCTGCACCCTTCCCATAGTCTGCATCACCATTGATGCTACCAACTCATTCTACTCCCATGGCATTCATGGGTCATATGCCCATTGCACTTCTGGCCAAGGCACTGGTCGATCCACTAGCAACCTTGTGCTTCCCACAGTTTCCATCGTACTGTATACCTTGTTCTTGACGAGATCCTCAACCTTCACTCGAGAGCTAGTTGGCTGACATTCCAGCAACTCCACCATGCATTTACCATGCTCGTTCTTATGCTGTACAGCCTGTTTAGGCTTTTCATTGGTATACCCAATCATATCTGGATGCTTCCCCTTCTTCAGAGTTCCTTGAAACTCTTCCTCAGACATTAGTATAGCTGGCAAATCTGCTGGCAGGCTTTTTGGTGGGACCTGTTTGTCCTCCACCTCCTGTACAGTCGCTCTCTTGCAACCATCTAGTCAGTTGTGTTCATCACACCGCTTTTCAGTTGCACAATAGTGCCTCAGATGACCATCTGTGTTGTTTAACATGACTTTCTCCGCCTTCAAAGGCGTACCATTTACAACAACCATGTTGTTCACAAAATCCAACAACACCTTGTTCTTATGCATAAATGACATACCAATGATCATGTCGTAGCGATCAAAATTTGCTATATTTACATATTCTTTTGTCGACATCCCTGACGTCTTTATTCTCACCTCCACGCCAAACTGCACCATGGCGCAACTCCCTACAGTCCCCAGCTGGAGCATCAATGGCTCCTCCAGTTCATGAATGCAAATCACATTGATGTGAGCAAACTAGGGCATAATGCCCATAGTGGTACTCCCTGAGTCCCACAACATCCATGCTGGATGTCCATTGACATCAACATACATGACCAGGCACTCCTTCTCCTCGGAAGTATAGCGTGGCCACTGCAACTTATTAGTTGCCTTCTGCAGGTTATGCATCTCATTTGGATGTGCTGATCTCCATGGCACTCAGTCAGTGCAAACAGGTGTTCCTCCTTGTCATCACAAGCATAATAGTCGCTGTCATACATGTCCACTGCAATGTATTTGTCACCATCAATCTGGACACTCTTGGCATCATCCACTTCTGACCCGTCAGCCTCTACTTGCGGCTCTTCCTCAGCTTCTTTGACAATCTCATTGTCCTTGTTGTCACTGACAACATTGCTAGGTGCTGCAGCCGTATGGGCTGCTCGGATGTGTGCCTTAGGCAGGACGGAGCATTCCTTAGCAAAATGCCTGCTCCTGCCACAATTGTAGCATGCTGAAGGATCTTCAGCAGGCCTTCTCTGGGCTGCTTCTGGGGCCCTAGTGGGTTTGCTTGCCATACACGCTGCTGGTGCTACTACCCCTCTTGCTGCTACTTGGTTTTGACCCAAAAAGGGTTGACTATCCTTCACTGGAAATTGTCTAGCAGGCTTTGATCGGGGCCATTGGCCTCCAGGAATTGTCTTGCGGACAACAAATCGTGGATTGTGATTGTTCTCCATCTCCGTCCATTTGGCCAGGAAGGTCCCCATCTTCACTGCCTGACAGTTCACAGTTCCTCAGTGTGAACTACGCTGCTCATAATGGTTTGCGGTCTGTGTCGACTGCTCATAACAAATGGCATACGCCAAGAATTCGGTCACAGTATTGACCTCTGGAGACAAATTGTTGTTGTGTATTAATGCTCTTCTCATATCTGCAGGTATTCCATCCAGGAATGTCTCACAAATAGTGTATTCGTCTGGATAGATGGCCATATTCTGTGCATGACCCACCAGGTCATCATAAAATGTCAGGACGCCAGTCTTAGTGTCATACACTGCCTTTCTAAAGGCATCCTGAGCTTCCTGCATGGTAGCAGCATTGACAAAGCAATTATACAGTTCTATCAGGACTTCGGCATACGCACATATGTGCTTACTATCAGATTTGCGAGGACTTACCCCAGCAGGGAATTTAAACCTGACTCCAAGAGAGTCATCCACCAGACAAGTGAGATGGTCATGCATATGATCCATATGGATCCTGACCACCTCATTCATTCCAGGCGTAGTTTCACGCAATTCATGAGGTGCAGGCATCAAAAATGCCCAGGGACTGCGAAACAGGTGTTCATTGGCCGTTCTTTCCAGCTGTGGGGTGGGCTGTTGCCTCACTTCTTGCTCTGCTGGTAATCCACCAGCCTGCCTGCCACTATCACAATGATTATTATTGTCTTGATTGTTATTTCTGCAATCACAATCTCCACCATCATTATTGCAACAAATTGGCTCCCTCCACTTGTAGTGATCACTACTATTGTTGCTACCACCCAGATCTCTGTCTGGTTCAGCAGTTTGAGCTGCGAATTGTTGCTGCATGTCATTGACAGGCATTACACCCTCATGCTCTTCAAAGGCTACCCCCTGGTCATCAATCAACAACTCACTATGATTGCGCAAGTCCTGGTTGCATATCTTCTGGTAATTGACGTGTTCATTCCAGTTGTCCACTAGGTGGATGCGTCACACTATGCGTCATGGTCGTATTTGCTCCTCAAGAATGTGGACTTTGTCCACCTCTTCCTTGATAGTAACTTGCTTTCTGGGTGTCTTAACCTCCTGCACTGCAAGTAGTGCCTCTGGCTCTGCTGAAGTCATCGTCACAGTCTCTACCTTAGACAGTGCCTGCTGAGGCACTCCACTGACAATGTGTTGACGGTTTGCAGCGTTCTGACGCCTAACATAGTCTTGCTGAGACTCATTGGCCTGATGAGGTGCATTGAGCAACTCCATCTCATCCGCGATTAATGGCGCACATTGGTGCACACTCATCTTGCATTCCACTGAGTTGGCCGGAGTGGCCGTTGAGACTGCTGACCCTTGTGCCATTTGGCACTTAAGGTATTCAACCACTTTAAGTTCAAAGATATGCACAAATAGTTCAATATCTTCAGTTGAATCTGCATGAGGTACATCGTGGCTCCTAGCAGCCAGCAATTGTAAGTGCTTTACTACATACAGCTGCAGACGCTTTTGCGTCAATTCCTTTGTGACCAATGGATATCGGTCCAACACCAGCTGTAACTGGATAGACAAGGTCAAATGCGACCTTTTGCTTTCCTCATTATCTGAGAATTCCAGCTTGGACTCTAAGTCCAGAACTCTCCTGAGGCCTTCATGCCTCACCTGCAGCTATTTGCTGGCCCTTTTGTGCAACTCTGGAATTCCAGGTGCTGTCGATGCCTTTTCCAACCTCATGACCTCGTTGTCCTCCCTACTGACCACTATTGCTGGTCCTTGCTTCTGTCTTTGTGTCGTCAACGACGACGGTCCTGGTTCAGTGGCAGCATCTGCCACATACTCCAAATGTCGTTCAGTAGGTGCAGTCCAGAATGGGGTACTATGTGCAAACACGCTGCCTTGTACCATTTCCGAGTACTGGGTAAGGTCCGGTTGACCCTTGGACTGAGCTGATGAGCTCTCAGGCAATACCAGATACATCAATAAAGGCATTTGGCTTGCTGGCAGCGACACTCCTGAGACCGCAGATCTCTCTCCTGGTTTACCACCAGATCATACAATGGACATCATCTGTGATACAGACAGCCCACCAGGCATTCCAAAGCTCATGCTGACATCACGAGGTATCTTTTTGTCCTGCTTTGGTGGGAATTGATATGCTGATGCAGATTGCGTCTTCACAGCTTGAAGCACAGGTGGGTCACCTGTGTCTGTAGCTGGGAGAGGAGGGTCCAGATCAAGAGAGCCAGTCATGGAAGCACGTTTTCAACGTGATGCCAACAGAAATCAAGAGGGTTTGATGAGAGTTGTCTAGCTGGTAATAAGCCTAGAGTCTAAAGCCAATAGCAGAAGATTTAAAAAAATGTAACCAGTGATTATGGGCTAGAACTATCTTGTGTGTATCACACAGTGCTAAATCAGACTGCAGTATCGGATTTGACTAGAACTAGAGTGAATACAAGATGTTAATCTTATGTAATACTCTACTAAATGATTATAGCATTATTGATGCTAGTAACAAGTGTAACTCTGTTACACCAACATTCTTGAATCAATATATAAAGACAACGCACTATCTATAAAATGTATCACACTCACAGCTAAGAGTGTAACCCTTAATTTGTCATGCTTATTTATGGACTCTGGGTGTTAATACAACGCTGTACCAGCAGTCAGGGACACACCATGCACCAGAAGTCAAAATAAACATTTAATAATAAGGCTGAAAACTGTAAGCCTCCTGGTAGCAGTCTCAACAAATTATATCTCCAAAAACACCCCAATAAATACACAGAAAAGTACAGAACAACAGGCAGGGACCGGCTCAAACTATCAGCTCAACAATAGTCCAACCACTGTAATGGGGAGGGGAAGCATAGGAGCTGGTGGAAGTGACAAAATGGTATCAAATTGTGGTGATCTGGATCAAAGATCAGATCTGACAATGACACAACCAAAAGGGGAAAGAAGGATCTATGAATAGGATCATGCTAAATGGAGCTCAAGCAAATGGGGAAGTGGCAATCAGAGACATCTGGAAGAATGATGGAACAAGAAGTTGAATGGTGGAATTGGTGCACTGAAACAGGCCTCTCAAAAGGGAAATTGGACTATCAAATATGTTCNNNAGGTTGAGGAGTTTACAACAAAGGGTCATGTGTAGATAGTGGTCTGTGCACCAGAAAAACAGTATAAATAGCCCAAGTTTAGTAGAAAATAGACAGGCAATTGATAGGCAAAGGCTCGGTGATTCCCAGGGAGTGAATTGCTTAGGCTGGAGTTTGTTGAGAACCCTCTGCATTCCAGAAGATTAGAATTTGCAACTCAAAACATTAATACATCAAGTTCATCATTAAGTCAGTGTGAATTGAGAGTCATACTCTACACCAGCAAGCCCCAGAACTAATAGTAATACTCACACCAAGTACTACAGTATACAACCTGAACCAGAGCATGAGAAATCCTTAGACTTGTTCTTTTTGGATTTCTCTCTGTCAGGTGATCAGTTACTCCTTCTTGTTGTTGGTACTGCTCTAATATATCTTTGGATTTTTCTCTGCTAGTTGTGTGATTAGCCACAACTTCTAGAGGTTGCCCTCACACTTGAAGCCTCAAAAGTCTTTCACATGCCTTAATAAATCTTCAGACTTGTTTTTTTTTCTAGATCTCCCTCTGCTAGATACTTTAATAGCACTTAATATACTTTTACAAAATACACTCTACTATGATGTACATATAACATGTACTATGTACACTTAGATTAACTACTATGTTTGATCTTAGATACAGTGTATGCAATAAACTCAGTCGATTATAGGAGACCTTCTATATCTGATTCTAACAGTTATTAACTGCAAAAGAGTTGGATAAATAACAATAACAAAGATTATATGCATACAGAGACATTCATACTGCTGGCTACACTAGATGCAAGGGATGATGTTCTTTAGCAAAACAATATAAAAATATAGTAAAAATAATCTAATTGGTTTCAACAATATTTCTGTCAAAACCATTGAAAAAATATTATAACCAAACTTGCAATGGTCTCTCAAATACATTGGAGAGAACTACATTGGTCATTTTTGAACCTAAGAACCAAAGCAAGTCTCCTGTGGCAATTTATTCTCTCATTCTTTTGAGTTCAGTTAAAATATTTTTTCTATAAATTTGACAGAAATATTCAAATAAAATTCTGAAATTAATCAGATTATTTTTACCTTGTTTTTACAGTGTTTTGCCAAAGAACATAATTTCCTGCACCCAGTGTATAATAGAATGGAAAATTTTCATAATATTACATTTTATATTTCTCTGAGACATAGGAATTAATTCAAAGTTTTTTTGTGAAGATAGACATACAAGGACTTGACCTTTCCCATCTTTCTTGTCAGATGTACATTTTACTTACTTTTGCAACAACAAAACTTCATAGATTTTACAGAAACATGAGATAGGAATAGTCTAACAGGTTTCTTTTCCCTTTTTCCAAGGGAAAACTTTCTGGTTTTAGCAGTGACAAAACATGCTGAACACAAACAAGAATGATGGAGAATTTACATGACAGACCTATCAGTTTACAAACATGTTCAATGAATAACAATAACAAAGGCTGTACAGAAGCATATTAAGGCATACAGGGATGCAAACAATATGCTGAACACAAATAAGTGTATTGTTTATGATGTTACAGGGACAGGTGTTACATGCAGACACTCAGTAAACTTTGGACCATGTCTATGGATTTTGATTCAGGGCTGAATATTCTGCACAACAATGTGTCAAGAACTTAGCTAAGTCCATTTCTGAAACCCGGCATAATTTCCGAGTACATACTCTCATCGTCTGTCCCTAATATTCGCATACCCTATTCAACTCCTAGCACAACATTTCTCCTTATTCTGTCTCCTTATTCATATTTAACTTAGACTGTCTTACTTATTGTCTCCTTTATCTTATTCTCCTTTTTCTGTTCATCTATATAAGCTTCATGTATTTGTTACCGAAAACCAGGCAATCAACACAGTTGTTTTATCTCGCTCTCAGTAACTCTCAGTCTCCTCTCGAAACCTTGAAACTCTTATTTGCTTATATTATCTCGAATTCTCTAGTTATTTTCTTGTCTCTGACACGACGACGGTGCCAGGGAGGTGATTTTCAACCTGGTTGTTGGCCATCCGGTCTGGTTTCATTCTGACTACAGTTGGACCCCTCCTAACCTATATTCCTGGTACCCCATAACCTTCCATACCCCATAGGATTTTCAAGTTACTGAGTTGGTTTGCAGCAAATCTGATCCCATAACCCATAAACCCCTCATACCCCATAACCCATAGCTTTTTGACCGACATAACTCATAGTTTTGATATGTTTTGATATAACATTTTTATTGTCAATTAGATATTTCGTATATTTATTGTGTTCTTATGGGTCTGAAACCACTTGAAGTACTCAAAAAAGGCTTACAGACCTTGCAAAATCAGGTCAAAGCCAAAAAAGATCACATTCATGCTCAATTGACTACAAGAAAGTCTATATCTGCTGAGGATGAGGCATGGTTGGACAATGATGGCAATTTTGTAGACTTTGATTTGAAGCAGTTCTGGACACTCTAGAGACAGCCTCAGATTATGAGAGGAGACTTGCCAAGTTGGATGACAAGCAGCAAAGTCTGGTTAGGAACCTAAGAGAGGCAGCAGGTGAACTTGCTAAAGTTGTCGGAAAGAAGCGTAAACGTGTGGCATGTTCTTATTTTCAGTGTGATGCAGATTGACAGAATTGTTCACAGGAACAGAGCCTAAACCTAAAGACAACACAGCACAGGAAAAACAATCACAAGCTTGAGCACCTGTTTTCATGAAAAAAGAAGTTGCAACTCTGAATCAGTGCATCGAGATTTTAGACTGGTATCATGCTAATGGCAAAAACTAGTCAAAAACAGCAAAATATTTTGCTCCAATTTATCCCAATCTTGTCATCAAACAGCCTTTAATCTCTTCTTGGGTTAAGGAAGAGGTGAAATGGCAAGAACATTGGGCAGAAGCTAATTCTAATGCAGATTGTTCTGCAAAGCAGCTGCATCAGACACAGCATCCGGAAGTGACCGAAATGATGGATCTCTGGGTATCAAAGGCAATGGCAGAAGGCATTCTTCTTACTGGTGATGTTCTTCATGCAAAGTGGAAACGGTTTGCAGACTTAGTAGGCATTTTGGATGATGACTACTTGGATCTTAGCAATGTTTGGCTTGTATGTTTTAAAGCTCATGCAAACTTGAAACAATTTTTTTGGCATGGTGAAGCTGGCTCTGCAAGTGGAGAAGTAGTGAAAACTGAACAGCAGTGGATCCAAGAAATCATCCTTGGATGTGGATATGAGTTGAAAAATATTTTCAACATGGATGAAACTGGATTATTTTATGCGTACATATTAATAACAATTCTTTCTTGATCTGGCATTTAATATCTGGCATTTAATATACAGACAGAATGCCACCGGATCAAGGCTTATCAAACAGGCAACACTCAGGTGTAAAGGGAAGAAAAGTCCATCTGACCTACACATTCACAGCAAATGCAGGTGGTTCAGAAAAACTCCAGCCTATCATTGGCAAAGCCAACAAACCTCGCGCATTTCAGAATAAGACAGGCACTCAGCTTGGATTTGACTACTACAATAATGCCAAAGCCTGGATGACAGCTTTCATTTATCAAAACTGGCTTCTGCGATGGGATCATGAGCTTCAGGCTCAGAACTGAAAGATTCTTCTTTTACAAGACAACTTCTCAGGACACATTGTTCCAGAAGGCCTTCAAAATATCCGTGTTGAAAATTTCGAACCCAATCTTACAGCACATATCCAGCCTATGGATCAAGGCATCATTAGATGCTTCAAGGCACATTATCGCACCTCATACATTGAACGTGCTATTGATCAATATGATTCCGGTATCACGCCCTCTGAAATTTATGACATCAATCAATTGGAAGCTATGTGACTGGCTGAAACTGCTTGGAATGAGGTGGATACAACTACTATCAGACACTGTTGGCGCAAAGCAGGTATCCTCCCTGACATCAATCAACCTGCTGCCCAGCCCCTCATACCAGTCACAGCTCTTCTCAATGCAGACAGCAATCAGCCTGATCTGATTGCAGATGTAGAAAAAGAGGTTGAAAAAGTTCTTGACCAATTACAATCAACTGGTGTCCTTCACTCTCACAATAGGATGTCACTTGATGCCCTTCTTAATCCGGTAGATGAAATTCACCATATGGAAGAAGTAACCGATGCAGATATCTGCAAGGCTGTACTTGAAGCACGGGAAGCCCAAGAAGCTGCGGAGATCAATGGTGGAGATGACGATGTTAGCAACAATGTACCAGTTCAGGCTCAACCTACAAGGCGCAAAGTTCTTCAAGCAGCTTCATTGATAAAAAGCTACACTGATAGGATGCAAAATCCGATTGCTCGTGATGTAGATCGAATTTTGGTATCATTCAAAAGGCAGATACGTCTTGAGGAGTCTCGAAAAATGGTCTCTTCACAGATTACTGACTTTTTCCCTCAGAAGTACTAGAATATTCATATATTCATACAATACACATACAATAGCTAAAAATTCAGATTTTTAACGATTTTCCGTTTTTTTTTTCGTGTCTCCCTCACAAGCCATAACCTCTTATAACCCATAGCTCTGGGTGTTGACCGAGGGGTATGGGTTAGGAGGGGTCCGACTGTAATAATAGATACCAAGCTCAAAACCGGTCAAAAATAAGACATCCCAACTTGGATTGATGTGTATCCGGTTGTACAGGGCAGAAACACCCACAAACCCTACGGAACTGGCACGGAACATCTGATCGATTATAGACCACGCGCCTTTCGTTCACCGAATCACAATGGTGGAACAAGTTGCCTCGTGGTTTGGGCCTGTAGAGAACGTCAAAAAGAATTATAAATTGGGAAGAAGTTCTTATTCGTACAATCTACTTCTTTCATAGATCAATACCAATGTCTGAAGCCTCGTCATCGTCCATGGATATACCCATCACGGATATACCCATCATAGTCGGCGGATACTTAGCCGTTCCCATGCTGTCAAATTTTGCACTTTTCCCACCTGACACGTCACTCAAAGAAGCGTCGAACAAGATTTTCGAGCCCATCAACATCAACTACCTTGAAACTTTCGGCAATCAACCCAATTTAGACCCCAAGTGGCAGCACACTTTGTACAAAATCGATAATTGTAAGTATGCTCTCTTTCAGTCAATTCCGACTCTACTAATTTCTGGCTTGCTCTCTCAAGGCGAGGGTCGAAAACTACAAGACCTCGTGCCAATGGGGAACAATCCTGCCCCCACCATCGAAGTTGTTCGGTTACTTATCGACTCTAAGCCCTCTTTCCTCAAGGATATGGCGGAAGCTGCCGCCGCTAGACGGGCTGCAGTACTCGAAAATCTTTTACTCATGGAACAAGTCGAGGAACTTCAGGTGGGAAGCAAAACAGGAAAGAAGAAAAAGAGTATGTATCGTATCTTTTCACCTCCTATCAACAGTTGAACATCATCTTTACACAGACACGACCGCCGTACCTGAAGACAGGATCCAGAACTCGCCTGGCATCATATCTGAGCTAGTTTCCCAGCTAGCGGCAATGAACAAGAAATACGTTGACTTAGAAAACAGATTGGAAAGTGGAGAAGAGAAGCTGGTACGTGAAGTCGAGACCCTCAAGAACAGATTGGAAAGTGGAGAAGAGAAGTGGGTACGTGTCGACCAGGAGAACGTCGACCTCAGATCAGAAGTCCAGACCCTCAAGAAGGAGAACGCCGGCCTATGGTCAGAAGTTCAAAGTGTTAAGGTGTGTCATCGGTTTTCACTGGCTCTTGCGGCTCGTTAAAATTTTCATATGGCAGGCGATGCATGACATTTACCGCAGAATTGTCCTGGATCAAGCCCGTATCAAACTCCTGGCGCAGACTGGACTCACTCGAAATGACCTGGATTCGTCCGCACTCTTAGCTGCTGTCAAATCGAAACTTCCCAATCCTTTCAGTCTAAACGATGTGGCTCTTGAGATGATTTTCAAGAATGGACCTCTCCGTCAACGTGGCAATGCGGCTGCCCACCAAGGACCACCAAACGCTATTGGTCATGCTGTTCAAGGATCCGATTTGACTAATTCCGATCGTGAAAACTTGGTCCAGATTTATGAATATGTATATGGCTATCCCCCAATGCTTGGGTGTTCGCCATCTTGAAATGTATTTTGACAATGTTAAATCCATGTTTTTCAACTTTTGACAGTGAGGATTGACACGGTAGTTGGTAAAGTGCTGATAGTGTCCGGCGGGTTCCAAGTGGTTTCTGCACATGTCCTGTGCCAGGACCTAGTAGCTCGACGAAAGTTTGTTGAACTTTTTACTCAGATGTCGATCTTAAAGAAACGAAAGATATGCATGTGTCAACTTAACATGTATTTCTAAGACAATTCATCATGCACTATTTTTGTCTACGTCTCTGCGGTTGCCATGTGCCGATAAGGGGCAGTGATGTACTGATGCCGCTTCCTCGGGACAAATAAGATTGGGTATACATATATAAGTGTGGTGAAGTGCGTGCAGGTAAGGCAGAGATGAAGGGTGGAAATGGAGGCTGAGGCAGAGGTAGAAAAGGCGAGGGAGGCAGGAAGAAATGACTGCATGCTTTGTTCGCAGAACGCCAACGGGGCCTGTGGCCTCGACCGAACCACGTGTCAGCTTGCAAGCGCTATCACATCGCTCGGCATTGCATTCCTTACTGTAAACATGACTGCAATCAGCCTCCTCTCCAGAAAGAAAAGAAAAGAAAAGAGGGAAGAGGCAACTCACCACTCCCTAGTCTCCATTCCCGATGACGCCTGCCTTCTACATGGCCTTCATAGAGGTTCGATGGCGTCTTATTTGACGAGGCAAGGGCCACAGGCGGGGTGGGATATGTATGGGAGGGCCACAGTCGACACTCCGGCAGCTGCAGCGGCATAGAGCATAGAGCATATGGCACGGCGTAAGGTCCTTGGGGGGCTGTCAGTGGTCTCCAGCAACGGCCTGAATATGTCGCATGGAGCGGTTCTTTTTGAAGAGTACCTGGAGAGACGTGTGCACCGTCCTCATGTACAGGCTGAATACATACCGCTAACTACTTCTGGCTTGACGTGAATATGTGTTCCAGTGTGTTCTGACAGTGACGATAATATTCCAACGTCCGGCAACTCTGTCGAACGCTATAGAGTGAGGATTCTGAAGACATTTCTACCAACGACGATAGTATATCGAACAATACCACCATCGTCGTTGACATATCACCGAAACAATCACCCATAATCTGAACAGTCTCTTCGTGGGCCCCGATATCCGCTTCGACATTGGCGAGCTCAAATGGCATTTCGCACGGCTCTCGTTTGAGCACCATCGACGGCTATCTGTGAGAGAGAGGATCCATCCTCTTCACTGCCTACGTCTAGCAACCCTACCATACCGTACGCCCCGCCCTTCCCGAGCCCGATCTTGTACCACCCTCGTGCACACGGGCACATACACGCACCACCACACGCACACCCATCCCATTCACTTCACCACGTACGTGCACACGCAGCCCAGTTGGGGATAACACCACACCGCTCTCCCCACCCACCACCACCTTGGCGTCCTCCTTCGCCTCTGCTTCTGCCTTGGCAAGCATCTCGACCATGTCCTCCGGTGCGTTCTGGAGCTGCTGCCTGCTTCTCAACCCCGCCGTGGGTCCGCATGTACGTGTGCAGCATGTCGATGATTCTACCGGTGTGACTTCGGATGAGTGTTGATGCGGAGCCCACGGGGTCTTTTGATGGAGCGTGGTTTGGTGCTGAGGGAAGGGAGAAGGTGGCGCGTGGAGATTTGAATTTGAAGGGAGGAAAGCCGGTGTTGGGGATGCGGATGACGGGAGTGCAAGGGATGAGCGGGCAAGGAATGGGAATAATGAAGGGAAGAGGGTGTTTTTCCAGGAAAGTCAATCGGGAGTGCATGGCTCTGATCATGCAGCGTGGGGAACTATCACAACAGTGTGCATACAAGCACGTTAACGCGAGCGGTGACAGGAAGTAATCGTACACCGATACGAAGGACATCACAGAAGCAGAAGCAAAAGAAAATAAAACAAGTGCACGACTCATCCCTGTCAACATTCAGCACGTCACAATGATCTAGGTGCCGTGGTTTCTCTTGCACCCAAGAAAGGGCCGAATGATTAAGACAACGGTGGGGCCGCGGCTCTGTGATCGGGGCAAATATGATGGAAAAAATAGTTTCGCAGATGGATTCATCCTCGTCTCCGAGGCCAGATATACAAACCCTCTAATAGCCACATTCGAGGTGGATGAGAAAATTTCTTATGCTCCCGGGGTGATAAAACCATACAAGTATGTTGAGGTCAACGGGGGCTCACCCAGGCCGTTTCATACCCATAAGAGTATCGAAGACAAGGTATGAACAACATGACAATGAAAGAAGTGAAGGCGAGCCCTGTTATGCAGATCTAGCGAGCAGCGACATTGGATCGTTTTTGATGCGATGTCGAATATTTGTCCACCTACAGGTCCAATAGAGGTACTCGCAGGGAAAGGGCAATGCGAGCCACATGATGTCGGGGATTCTTCGAGACATCCGACTGACCATTGTGCACCACAGAAGGTAAGATATCATCACAAGGTACCGTTTTTGACGCAGATTCGTTGAAATTGATGGAAATTGATGAAACATCGAGTACCAATCCATGATCTCGGGAATGAGCGGCGCGCGAGAGATGGACTGTACCAAGTCCTGAAGATACTACAAAGTGCGGAAACTCTGAAGTTTAGAGAGAATTTACATCAAAGACCTGCAAGAAACCAACGGGCTGTCCAGTGTGTTCAAGAAATAAATGAGCGCTCGGTTAGCCTTTGGAACCTTGACGTTTCCTCCTCCAAAACCCCCGCAGAACCTTCGCTTTTTCCAGTCCCTCGATCCTTCTTGAATCCCTCAGTAACCCTGCCCGCTTGACCTATCACAGCAAATTTCATCTCCAATACTGTGTGTCCTCTTCTTCCTCAATTTCGGGTAACGGCACTGTCGGTGGGCTAGGGGGTGGGGGTGGAGGAACCCATGGTGGAAGTGGCTGGGAAGGACAGAAGAACGCAGGTGGGGATTGGGCTAGGTATGACGGAGCTAAGTGAGTAGGGGAGAGTCCGCCGACATCGGTATTAGTGCCGTTGGCGTTGGAAGGATATACAGGGCTTGATGGGGAGGCCATTGGAGAATGGTAGAATAACGGAGGGGCGACTGGGTCCTGAAGAGAAGACGTGTGGACCGCGACGAAGGATTGTGCCGGGGATAGGGGCTGCTCGATGGGGATCTGGACGGGAACCTCAAGTCGTGGAGTGGTTGTGTAAAGGATAGCGGCAGGTGGGGTTAGGTTAGCAGGCGTGGGTAAAATATGTGTCGTAGAAGGGGAAGAAAGACCAGTTAGGGGTGAAAATTCGTTCAGAGAGGAGGAGAGTGGCGAGGGTGGAGGAAGATCGCAAGCTTCCCATGTGCTTGGGATAAGCGCAACAGGAAGGAGCCATGTTGCGGTTAACTTCACGCCGTGACCTGATAGTAGAACAGTCAAAGAGTGTAATGAATGGAAACGAAACGGCACCCACCAGTATCGTAGCTCTGGATCGTTCCCCAACTCCACGAGATAAGGCTCCCAATATAACCGATATACGGAATCAAAGTCTGCAACAGCAAAACGGCGGGACGTAAAGCGGCCGGGAGGGCAGCGAGAGGTATGTTGTGGAAGAACCACGTTAAGGCAGTAGTAATTGTTGCGGCACGTTTCGCATACTCCATCGACTTGTCACCAAGAATATCCATTATAGGCGGAGGTAGGTACCTCAAAGGGAAACAGTATCAACATGATGAATACAAGAAAGGTGAACGCAGACTGACATACGATATCCCCACCATACAGCCTGGAAAGAAAGCTGCGTCGATGACGGAATCCATACGCGTTTTTTTGCCTGTGAGTAACGGCGGGAAGCGCGGCCGCTTGGTGAGGGAGGTAATGGCGTGGCTATGGATGGCGCTGAATCACCAGTCAGATGAGTACAAGGTCCAGCGGCAACGCTAGGGTTTAGAACAGAGAACGGCCACATCCCCATCCATCCCGCAACCCGTGCTGCGTCTGATGTAGTATCGACGATTTGCTCCTCCTGCTCCTCCTGCTCCTCCAGGTCAACAACATCAGACTCTGCTATTTCCACGAGCGAAAGGTTTGTCGGCGTGAGTGGGGAGTACATCATGATACCTGACGTCTGTCTGATATCGTCTTCCATTGATTGGCCATCCTCGTTCCCGCTTCCACGAGCATCATCTTCACCCACCTCTTCTTCGAGACCCTCCAGGACGCTCCAGACGCTCATTCTTACATCGTCCCCAAGCCGGCCACCGTTCATTACTGTTTCGTTCTGGAGCATTGCGATGAGTCTAGCATCGTCAATCTGAGCGACGTCGCGAGGCAATATCGGACGTCCGTTATTGTCAAGCTCAGGCTGCTTCAAACCCTCAGGAGACTTGGAAGCGCTGGATAATGGTGATGGAAGAGTCTTGACGAGAGACCGGATCTTTGAGGCGAGCCAAGTTGGTTCGATGGGGTCAGAAAGAGGTATGTCAGCTGGAAATGGCTCGTCTGGGAAAAGATACGCTGAGAATTAGAAGAGGATTGGGAAGGATGGATGTACACACCATGGCTTGTGTTTAAATGCAATGATCTCTGATCAGACGTTTCTTTTGCGGTTAATATTGTCGTCAGCCCAAAGTTGAATTTTTGGAAGTTGAACTTGTCAATGAAACCAGAAAACAGTGTATGTTCTTTGTCTGCGGTAGAAGTCAAAGAATCCGACAGAAGTATCTTCATTCCTAGATATAACCAAAAGATAAGGACTACTCCCCAGGAAAGCAGATGTTTCGCCACATGTGACCTTCCCGGGTGCTGTAACGGCTGTGACCCATTTCGCCATTCAACCCCAGTGAAAACTGGCTCTGGGAAGATCCGAAGGGATCTGAAAATAGTTACAATTTCTGATACGGTCCGGTTCAGGCTGACATTCTAAACCCAGACACACTAAATTTAGATTCGGCTAAACACGATCACATGGAGCGTGTTTACCGACTCGTGTGTTATTATTTGTGCATATTTAACAGCACTCCTTACGCTTTCAACGTAGCACGTGTCCTGACTTCTTTCAGCTCTTCGACTCTTTGCAAAATCGACTCGTCCGTTTTTATCCCATCATTGCCATGTAAACCTTCGAACTCGACAACTGTACAGCCCTCCAATCTACTACATGAGTTGGTTGACCTGTATTTCGAGCGTGTTAATTCGCATTTCTCTTTGACAAGGGATTCCACATGTATGTAGTTGAATGGGACGAGATGTTTAAGGAAGGACCTTTGCTCCGGCCATGTGAGAGGGTTCCAACTACTGAGACATTCTGATCACCACGATGTCAACTGACTCTGATTTTCTCTTCCCTCCTTCATCTGCTTATTCCGAGCTAACAAATGTATGTAATCATTCTTATCTCGACCTCCTGACTGCATACAATCAATCTCAAGTGGATCTCAAGCACTCAAAAAATGAATTACATTGCCTTGAGTATGTACTTTTACATTTGTATGTGAATATATGCCACTAAGAATATAAATTTGTAGAACCGAACTTGCTTATTTTCGTAATCTCACTACCAAGCTTGCTGATGCTGCAAGTTCTCGACCAGTATCTGAGATTCATCATCCTTATGCTCCAACTGATTTGCCAGTTCTGAAACACCATGATTTTGCTGATCGAGCTGAGCATTCAAACATCAATCAGTTCCTGAGACCGCTACTCAGCGCTCAGCTGTCAAGTGAACCAATTGTTCTGAAGAAACCCAGCAAGTTACTTCGGGTGAAAGAGGGAGCTATGACAGCTCGGTAAGTTCTTACTATTTTGATAATATATTGTCTATATCTTTGGAACAGTAATCTATACATCCTCGACTATCTTATGGAGCATTCAAGCTGAGTTTGTGGCTGTATGGAAAGCCTGTGATGCTGACACCAAAAAGGTAGATTTTATTGATTTTGTTGAAACACTAATACATCTTGTTTCTAGATATACAATACATTATCAAATGAACAAACAAAAGCCAAAAAAATCACTTAGCATTGTCTCAAGATCAAATTGAAAGTATGTTTATACCTTATTTTATGTTTATGGCTTAGTGATTTTGTTTCGTGCATTATTAGTGTGGATTCTTACGTACCAGGAGCAGCTTTAGTATAGATATTTTCAGACAGAATCGGATTGTATCTAACTTAGAAATAGCAATAAATTATTGTTACAATTCAGATTATTTCAGAAAATCTATGATACGACAGGATAAGCTATTTGGATGGTGTCAGAACCTTTCGTCCAGCCTCAGATGACTTCAGAAATATTTCTGATTTTATATGCAATATCTGAAACGTACACATCCGGACCTACTCGGATATTTTCAGTCGGCTCCAGATCCTGTTCTCACCAGGATTCAACCCTTTCGCCCGTTCGTTACCCCTCTGTCCTGTGATTTCCGTCGCTATAATTACTGAGACTATACAAACTAGTACTCTGTCGGAGTACAGTAGCTTCTTCTCAATTATCAGGACTTGACTCAGTTCTATTGATTGCATGAAGACTCCAACCTCTTGTGATAACACCGTTACTCACACTGTTCTCGCACACTCGCACACACGCAAACTGTGCCAAAAATTTATAATAGTAAATGTAAACCTTCCTGATTTAGTAATCCCTCGTTTCCACTTTCCACAGCCTGGTACATCCAAAACAGAAAAATAAAGGAAATACAAATAGTAGAAGTTTTCATACCCCACGATTTCTGGCTTGAGTTCCGTCTGAGTCTGCTTTGTTCTCTTTCCGATGCGGCACTAGTATTGATTGGTCTACGTCATCTCGGACCGGTCGGCACCTCACACGGCATCGTCTTTGGGATTCTCGGCGTGCCACTGGGAACCTGACGGCCAGTCGGCAGTCGTTCTACTCCTCCACATCTCATCCTTCTGACCGAAATCCCTCCGTTTTCTTCTTCGAAGCGGATTATCTTCTTCTCACATTGACATTTGTGTCCTACAAAGAACTACTTCGTTGTATCCTCCTCCTTCTGTTTACGCCTACTCGTGCCCTG
Source organism: Termitomyces sp. MG16 (assembly GCA_003313075.1). Lineage (NCBI taxonomy): Eukaryota > Fungi > Basidiomycota > Agaricomycetes > Agaricales > Lyophyllaceae > Termitomyces > Termitomyces sp. MG16. Next base: position 23,140 of record QGOA01003724.1, read on the forward strand.
ACCCCAGGAAACGACCGACCACCGAGGTCATTCCCTCAGTAAGACCAACTCCCTTCTACATCGTCCTTTTAGAAAGTGACCGAGATACACATTAATTGAATAATCAAATGACCTGAGATACTGACGTAACTGCATCTGCCAGTACACAGAAAAATCCTTGATGTTCATGAGGAAACAAAGGAGGGAGATTCTTGTATCGAGGTTGAGAGGTCAAGAGGTTTTAGACCAAACCTCTTCGGAAGGTTCAAGCTCCTTGCCATCAGTATAATTCATTATGTTGATTGAAAATGAGAAATTCCAGATCAGGACCCCGTGCGAGGATGATGGGCGTTAGAGATCAGGACCCCGTGCGAGGATGATGGGCGTTAGAGATCAGGAGGTTTTCTGGTGAATAGTGTGGAAGGGAAGCACCTAAGGCAGGGCACTTCATGCTTCTTGATGGGACTTTAGGGGGATTATTTGTGTTGACAGTAAGTACCCTAAGACACTGACCTCTTGAGAGGTCCTTGCTTCCTTTCCTAAAATAGAACTAATTAGATTCCTCCACACTGGTTGACCGAACCTCGACCTCCACCATCTTACTTCCAAACCTTCCAACTTCCACAGCGGGTAAATCGACCTTCGGTGCCGATAGCAACTACGTCATCATTTGATTGATACGAGCTCAGAAATAAACGATATTTTTCTCCAGCATCCCAAGTACATTGCAAGATCCTTGCAGATAACGCCTCCCAGCCGATTATCTTTACTGTGTTTGAACCAGAGGGTAAGCTTATCTGATATATTATATCTTATTTCGATACATGTTTATTCACTTCTTCCTGCATACCTGGTCTGGTGTCGTATTCTACAATGTGAAGTTGAGGATCATGAGATCAGTACGATATAAGTCGATGTTTTCAGGTTGTGGTGTACATAGGAGGAAGATCTTCAACTATTATATTATGATTTTGTGACGGATTTAGTTGTATACCACTGACCTGGTGTACAATGGGAGAGCGATAATTGGTTCAGTTGGTCTATTCTTGCGTTCTGCATGTATTTGATCAATGGTTCCTGCTGCATACCTGTTTACATCCAAAGTGTTAACACTGGTGTTATGCATATGGGTATGGTGGATGCTTCGGTTGACGTCGGAGGAGCTGTTGTTCCTGTTGCTTTCTGGTAATGTGGAGCTTGGTACATATGACAGGTCATTCTGGCTGCGTACATTAGGTGAGGACTGACCTCCACCAGCAAAGGCATAAGATAATGTGAAAGGCTCAGCTTGCAGGCGTTGCATGTGTGAAGTTATTTGGGTTTGCCCTGTTTGCAGATACAATAGACTATATCCAGTATCAAGGAATCTGATGTTAGACTTTACATGTAAAGCATGACGCTGACACCACCACAAAAAGGTGAAGAGCATAGTTACAAGTCCACCAATGACCCTGCCAATCATGGGACCTATCAGAGTTCTTGAGTGCGGCATTGGGGAAGCAGGAAGAACAGACAGCATGATGGGAGTAGATGTGGAGGAAGCTGAAGATGGAGTGAAAGTAGCACCTGTAGTGGGAACCGAGTGAACTTAGAGATGGTCATGTGTATACTA
>QGOA01003736.1:0-19749 GCA_003313075.1 Termitomyces sp. MG16
CTGCACAGATCCCCGACACCTGGCTCCTCACCCCTGCTCGCCTCGCCTCGGTCTCCCTCGCCATACGTAAGGTCGTCTGGCGCGCCCTCTTAGGTCGTATCTACGCTGCCGATGGCACTGCGCCAGACAAAGATACAGGCAGCACACCCGCCATGCGCCGCCTCGGCCGTCTTCCCGACTCTGCATACGACTCTTGGCCGACGTTTCTCCAAATCGCTTCCCAGCGCGTTGGCGTCGACCTCGCGGGCCCAAATCCCCCCTCTGAGCCCCCAAACCCAGATCTCCAACGTCGTCTAGAGTCGCTGCATGTCCTCAGATGCCTTATGGGGCCCGTAGTCGAAAGCTATATCATCCTGGACAGGGTCGAGTGGTTGAAGGAGCAGGTGCAAAAGTCTGGCGCGCTGGAAGGATACCTTGTCGAGGCCGTAAATTTGTTTGATCAGGCCACTGGCAGCGGCAGGAATGTTGCCCTTGTGTTGAGGCCTAGTTGACGATATGATTGATTGTGGTTAGAGGTCAATTCTGTTTGATTTTCTGCACAAGCTCAAGCCGACATTATAACGCTAGTATACACTCTAAGCTGCGATTTTGCATGCCATTCCCGTTCGTCGCACTCGGGCAAGACATAACCCAAGGTTATTTTATACTTCCAGTGAAGTACGGTCAATGAAAGCGGGATGGGCAAATGCGTACGAATATCCAAGTAGATAATGATAGCGACCATCGAGGATAGCTCATAATAAATGTTGAAATACGGCTCCACTGACTCTCACTCACTTTGGTGAGGCTTTCAAAAATGGTCCGCCTGTCCTCATATAGGTCAAAAACATTGCGCTGGTCTGTGGTGCTTGATAATAGTCGCATTGTTATCCCGGCGGAGAGCATCCTTTTGTGACCGGATAATCAATGTTTACCGCTCGTGGCATTGGTAGAGTGCCATCCATAACCAAACGGAGACTGGTATCCTCATGAAAACGTCATAATCGCTGGTATTTTCTAGTTCACTATAGCCGCTGATTCGATATATCAGTGTGCTGGAGCTATGTTCCATGTCATTACCATTCGATTTCTAAGTATGACACACCTGGTTGGGTACTCGCAAGGTGATTTTGTTCAGGATCTTCTTTGTTGGTTGACTGTCACTCTAGAATAGCCGGATATCCAAACACATCTGTAAGTCTGTATACCGTATCTTGCCCTTCGTCACTGGCAGTAAATTACGGGTACCCTCGTACGCCACCTCACAGTCATTCCGTTGTATGAAATCTGAGAATCACGGCTTTGCCCCGCTGTATGTCTCGCATTTACGACTCTGGGAAGAAACCTTTAACGACTCTCGAATGGTGCCCGCATGGGAATGCGGTTGCGCTAGGACTTATACATTGACCAAGTATTAAGCAAGTCTGAAGCGCTGTGGATTCGTAGGATAGCTTTGTCCATAAGACTTTTCCCCGCCTAATTATGTTATAAGAGACGGTTTGGACAGTCTGGAAAGGAAAGGTAATGCCAGCCACCGTGATGAGGTTGAGACCATTATTTCTTCATAAATTATGAGCTTAACCGCAGTTACGGGTAACGTTTCCTCGCTAGTAAGATCGTTGTACTCTGGAACAGGTTGGCGTGGGTAACCAAACAGCAAGACTATGTCAGGCTGCACACGTAACTCACCAGGACCATGCTTACTTGTGTACTGAAGGACAAGAATTCACGGAGGAAGGTATTCATTTACAAATAGAGGAAATCTCACCATCGCCCACCAGGACGCATATGTCTAGTCAGAGGACGGCCAAAAGACGAAAAAGAAAAAGTTTTCAGTCGCCTCGGACCTGGGAGGATCAGGAACGCAGGAACAGAGAGAGAAACCCACACTAAACAGGTCCAAGCGGTGCTTATATGCGCATGTCCTGACGTGGACTCGCAAGACCGTAGAGTCTCCATCAGAATTTTGCCTACTGAACCAGGCCTTCACAATTAGTGATTTAAGTTTGACAGGCGGATGACATTAAGTACAGACAAGCTTACTTTTACAACTCAGGATGAATGTACAAAATCCAAGCTTAAAGCTTAAAACCAGCTCTTAGGATATAATCGGTTTCCACCGAACAACAGTGTGATGCTTCGTATCGCAAAGGTTTTTTGCTCATAAACACCCTTTGCCGAAAGGACCTGTGGGTTGAGCACCAACTTTCGATGCGCCAGCTTCTGCACGTACCTGGATCAATAGATGACTCGAACGATAGTGAAGCAGATGCGCCCAGAGTCGGGGAAAGGCTGAGAGTCCTCGACTTCGTATCTGGAATGCGCAGCATTTGTTGTTCAATATTTCAATGATCACAACCTTCATTTGATACTAGAGTGTACATGTCTGGCCCGATACGAAAATATACAAATGCTTGAACAGAAACAGCCAGATGGCGTCTACAGAGAATCAAGAAGCTGACACTAGAATCGCGTAGAGAATCCATCGCTGTATTTGTTGCGCTTATAAGGACTGTGGCTGACGGGTTTGCGGTCATAAGTCTTGGCATGGCCATGGCGGTGATGCTTTGAATAACGATTGTTCGGGCGATTTCGTCTTGAACTAGATCTGTGAGCGTGTCCAGGATAGCCGCGTTTGCCTAGCCGAACATGGTCATTCTGGGGCGATCTTCGTGCTTGGGGTGCAGTTTGCGAAGCTGGCGGAGTAGTTGTCTTCTTCTCTTCGCTTGGCGGATGGTGTTCTGCGCCTCCAGGGACTGCTGGGACGTCCTTGAACATAGACGAAGGGATGCCAGAAACTGTATTCAGAGGGACATCTGCACGCGGCTAAGCGCCACATATCAAGATCGTGGAACGAGCAGAAATAAAGGACTTGAGAAAGCAAACCTTGTTACTGGGCAGAGACCCTACAGTTGACGCGAATAAACAAAGAGCAAGAAGGGCGACTAGGCGAGCTTGAACAGAGACCATTACGGCAGGTAGAAAAAGATTTTCGAGGCAGAGATGGTGGTTGTTGCTGGAAGAGCTGCGTCTGAGGTCCTGGAATTCGCATCTGGTCCTTATAACCTCTGGTGGCTGACATGCCCATGGCAGTGACGTCAGTTTCACCGCCAGTCAACCTGGTCAAATATGACCAAACACTCGGTTAACGATTTAGGGACCCGAACAAAAGTCAAAAAGACGTAAAATAAAATGGTCCTAAGGAAGTGCTCTCATAGGGGAGCTTCTGTGGGTCCCATCATCCCACTCTTTGACAAGGATAACCACCTATAGCTATGCAATCCCCCCGTCTTTCACTCGTTGATAATGTTCAACCTTCCGAAATAACACCTCTTCTGTCGCGCCCAGGTCAAGGTTCCGAGTCAAGGAGACTCAAATCATACATCAACAACTTTCGATGTTCTTCCAAACGACGACAACGCTTGACTGCTATAAAGCGAGTCAAACTCGACGTATCTGGAAGTGCTGAGGAGCCATCCGATAACTCAACAGGCCAAGACGCCAGCCCCACTCGGTCCTCATGCAAACCTTCTCAACCAGACTCACTTCGCTCTCCATTGCCTCCCAATCGATCTCGCAAGGGCATCTTATCCAGCATCTCATTAACACTGGAAAACCATGGTAGTGTCGCGAGGGACCACCTTGCTTCCGAGAGGACGTTTCTTGCTTATGTTCGGACGAGTTTAGCAATCGCTTCTTCAGGAGTAGGTCAGTATAATACAGGGCTGTCTGTAATTGATATACTTGCTAATACTCCTGTGATAGCTCTTGTCCAATTGTTTAGTGCGGCTTCTTCTAATTTGCGACACTATCGGCTTCTCGTCTACATACGTCCTCTTGGTGCAGTCACCATTATCATGGGCTTAATTGTTCTTTTAATTGGTTTGCATCCAACCCATTGTTATGCAAGTTCTCAACTGACAGCTTTGACAAAATAAAACAGGTGTTGTTCGATACTTCTCCATCCAAGTAGCTTTAACAAAAGGCTATTTTCCAGTTGCTCGCGCGGTGATGGGTTTTATCACCCTGATACTCCTCTTTTTCATTATCTTCACATTCGCTGTCTTGGTGGCCGGAAGATTAGGAACCCCGTAAGGCTAGTAGTGGTCATTTGCGATCAAACCTTTCTATCTCTCCTTTCTGATGGCGCGCGGAAATTTACCCAGTAATATCTGGAATACAATTTATTATAGTTTATCCAGAGTATCACGGAGCAGCGATAATCGACGGACTCTCCATTTACACTTCTGCATTACTCAATACCCAATAGCATTTCTGTAGCAATACCATTGCGGCTTCAAATATATATAATCCCTGATCATTTGTGGATCTAGAAGGAACATGCTTTCCCAGTGATATTGTCATCTGACCAAATGCTCCTCGCCACTTCGCCAACGTGTCCATACACGAAATATCACGAGTACGGAGGATGATTCCATCAACGTCAAAGCTTTCAATTATAGCGTCATGGACTGGGCGCGTCAAGGTTGTTTCCATCACGTGCTTGCCGACCGTGTGCCATTCTTGGTCGAAGTTTCAAACAAGTTCTCTCAGGTTGACACGAAGAGATGACTAGGCTTCTGAACATCAATGTCAACGATAACGCGACGCAAGGGAAAAGCGAAGTACGAAAAGGATGACCTCCTCGACCCTCCAGCACAGATCGTCAAGGCAGTGAGGAGACGTGGGAGTACACTGAGGTTTGGAACAAAAGCCTCGTCGTTTCTGAATCGAATGCTAAATTTGCTCCAGGTCGAGAAGTGCATGGATCTTACTTGTCAGCGTACTGGCAGTGTTTGCTGTTCTGCTTTACTACGATCCTATCCGAGATGTCTTTCGTCAAAATCCCCATGGTCGAGGTGCTGGAAGTGTTCGACATGATATAGATGCTTTCACAATTGTTGATATACCAGGCAAGGGCAAAGGCATGATTGCTATCCGTGATATTGAGGTAGATAAATCTCAATTTCGGACTAAGATAATATTCAAGATCCATTCTAGCAAGGAGAGCGAATACTCAAGGAGAAGCCTGCGTTTGTGGTTCCAAGTCAAAGTACGCATCTCACATGCCGTTTGCATAAAAAAATTGACAAAGGTCTAGCCTCTGAGTCCCCCAGTGCTATCATTGCCAAGTACTTACGGGAGGCGACTTCCCAGAATCGTGAGGCTTTTCTGAACCTTTCACATGTCAACCTTCCGGAGGACCTGGACCCAGAAGTACACTCAGATGAAGTCGCTTTGGCAATATTCCAGACCAACGCTATTGCGGCGGGAACAGGAGTAGGCATCTTCCCAAAAATGGCGCGAATGAACCATGGCTGTTCAAGTGCTTTCAACGCTGTCTATACGTGGCGTGATAAGGAAGAAGTTCTTGTTGTCCACGCTTTGAAAAAGATTGTCAAAGGAGAGGTGTGGATCTCTTTTGATATAGCTGGCGACCCGCCATGAATGTCTTGTATGACAGGAAATTCTAACGACATACACGAACACGAAAAAACCTAGAGCTGAAAGGAGGTAAGCTCCTTACTCAGCTTCTAATATAAATGAGCAGGGCTAAACTTTTAAAAACAGAGCATTCCTGGAGCAGAATTATGGTTTCACTTGCATGTGCCAAGTATGCTCACTGCCTGATAGCGAATCTCGTGATTCGGACACCAGACTGATGGACATCTCCAACGCTTATGCCCGATTTGCAAACTGGGGTCAAGGGACAATTAGTGGTGTGGAGGCGATAGAGACCGTCAAACTGATCTGGTCGATCGAAGATGAGGAAGGGTACTGGAGCGAAAGAGGGCAACTGGCCGCGGATGCTGCCTGGGTTGCTGCAGCCCATTCTGAGTGAGTAGACATGGCGTTGAACTTTGCATCCATAACGTGTCATCAGTGCCACCGCCACAATTGAATGGGCCGAGCTAGCGATGGAATGGTATGGCCATGAGCTGGGTTACGATAGCGAGCAGGTGCAGGATATGATTCGGATCGTGATTGATCCTCGCAGTCATCCCCAGTGGGGAAGTCGGGAAGTTCAAAGGATCGGTGGGCCGGGTCGACATTGAGACCGGGTGTATGTGTCAGAAGATTTGTGTAAGAAGGAAGATGCGAGGTATTTGACTGGTAAAATGTCGATCCATTTATGAAACTGCGAAAATCGATGTGTACGATAAGCGCGGGCTTGTAAATTTCATGGGACACAGGCGAAGATCCCGTGAGAGTCGTGGATCGGGCTCCGGTGAGGTGATCCGAGTTGAAAACCCAGCCACGTCCAAACTCTCTCGAGTACATAACAACTTGTTTTGATCTCCTGTCTTACTCTTCTCCCTTCAACGACCCTGTCTCTCTGTTGCTCCTGGCTGGCCTTTACCAGCTGAGCACATTTTATTGGTATTTCTGCTTATCCTCGTTTTCTCGATCATGACCGACCCCAATCGTACCACCTTTTCCTCAGCTTCTCCAATCGCTCTCTTTACGACGGCTATGAGCACGACTTCCACCTCGGACATTATCATTCTCGCCCTTGGCGTCGGTCTCGCCGCTGCATACCTATTCCGCGACCAGCTATCTGCTGCATTTAAACCCAAGGTCGCCCCAGTTGTCGTATCTAAGGGTCAGAATGGGTCTGGAAATCCTCGAGACTTTATTGCGAAGATGAAGGAGGGGGTGAGTTGTCTCTTCGTCATCGCCTTCCAATCTGTTACATGGCTCCTGATTTTTTTCTCAGAAAAAGCGTCTGGTCATCTTCTACGGTTCGCAAACAGGCACGGCAGAGGAATATGCTATACGTCTTGCGAAAGAAGCCAAGACTAAATTTGGTCTCGCTTCTCTCGTTTGCGACCCGGAAGAGTACGACTTTGAAAACCTTGATCAGCTTCCAGAAGATTGTGCAGCCTTTTTCGTCATGGCTACATATGGAGAAGGTGAACCGACAGATAATGCCGTCCAGCTCATGCAGAATCTTCAAGATGAATCCTTTGAGTTCAGCAATGGCGAGCACAAGTTGTCGGGCCTCAAGTACGTCGTCTTCGGCCTCGGTAACAAAACCTACGAACATTACAACTCCATCGGACGCGCAGTTGATGCGGAACTGACTAAGATGGGTGCTTTCCGTATCGGTGAACGTGGTGAGGGTGACGATGACAAGAGCATGGAAGAAGATTACCTGGAATGGAAGGATGGCATGTGGGAGGCATTTGCCACTGCTCTCGGAGTTGAAGAGGGTCAGGGCGGAGACTCAGCTGATTTTGTTGTATCCGAACTGGACTCCCACCCCCCTGAGAAGGTTTATTTAGGTACGTCTATCCCAGTATTTTTTTCTGTCGATTCTGAAACCCTTTCAAGGCGAGCTCTCCGCTCGTGCGCTTACTAGGACTAAAGGCATTCATGACGCTAAGAACCCCTATCCTGCCCCCATCGCGGAGGCGAGGGAGCTCTTCCAGAACCCCACAGCTCGCAACTGCGTTCACATTGAACTTAACACAGAAGGGTCGGGTATCACGTATCAACATGGCGACCACGTCGGTGTTTGGCCTTCGAATCCTGATGTTGAGGTCGATCGTCTTCTTTGCGCTCTTGGTCTCATGGACAAGAAAGACCACGTGATTGGAATTGAATCGCTGGATCCCGCTCTTGCTAAGGTTCCTTTCCCTGTTCCTACAACTTACGCCACTGTCCTTCGTCATTACATCGACATCAGCGCTGTCGCAGGCCGTCAGATCCTGGGAACATTTTCCAAATTTGCTCCTAACCCAAAAGCGGAGGAGTTCTTAAAGAACCTGAATACCAACAAGGAAGAATACCATAATGTTGTTGCTCTCGGATGTCTCAAGCTCGGTGAAGTCCTTCAAATTGCCGCTGGCAATGACACCAAGCCTCACCCAACTACGGAAAATACCACAGCTTGGTCTATTCCCTTCGATATAATTGTTTCTTCTATTCCCCGCTTGCAGCCTAGGTACTACTCTATCTCATCTAGTCCAAAACTTCACGCCAACTCTATTCACGTCACTTGCGTCGTCCTTAAATATCAGTCCGAGGCCAGCCAACATACTCCCCAGAAATGGTGTTACGGTATTGGGTCTAATTTCTTGCTCAACCTTCGTTACGCCACAAATGGCGAGACTGCGCTGATTGCTAATTCGCCCGACCCTGCTGTTGCATCGGTGCCCTCGTACCAGATTGAAGGACCCCGTGGTGTGTATAAGGATGACACTATCTACAAGGCTCCCATCCACGTCAGGCGCTCAACCTTCCGTCTCCCGACGAACCCTAAAAGCCCTGTTATCATGATTGGTCCTGGAACTGTAAGCAGCTATCTGTCATAATTTCAGTTCATCTTGAGACTCAATGATTACAGGGTGTCGCTCCCTTCCGTGGTTTCGTCCAGGAACGTGTGGCTCTCGCGCGCCGCTCGATTGAAAAGAACGGACCAGACGCACTTGCTGACTGGGGTCGCATATCACTTTTCTACGGATGCCGCAGGTCTAACGAGGACTTCCTCTATGCTGATGAATGGCCGAAATACGCTGAGGATCTCAAGGGCAAGTTCATTATGCACTGTGCGTTTTCGCGCCAGAACTACAAGCCCGACGGCAGCAAAATATACGTGCAGGATTTGCTGTGGGATGATAGGGAGCACGTTGCTGAAGCTATTCTCCAGGGCAAGGGCTACGTATACATCTGCGGTGAAGCGAAAAACATGAGCAAGCAAGTCGAGGATGTGCTTGCACGGATTCTTGGCGAGGCAAAGGGCGGTTCCGCTGCGGTGGAAGGTGTTGCTGAGGTTAAATTGCTCAAGGAACGGTCAAGGCTTATGCTAGACGTCTGGAGTTAAAGACTCGTAATATTTCTCGGCTTATTTTTTTTCCTGTTCTATTAGTGTCGGATTCACGTCTCTCTGGTACTTCCATCGGTATTCATCTTCTTAATTATACGCATTAACGTAGCTCTTTGGAAATGACTGGCAGATACGTAGATTTTGAATAGAATCAGATCCACCCTTTGTCCTTGGTAGCGTGAGTTGCGGGCCGAATCTTTGCGGATTTCTCCTTGTACCACTTGCTCCGGGTATGTTGAGAGCCTCCTTAGCGAGACCTCTCGTTGCTCGCCATTTCTCCTCGACGCTCTCAAGACATAGCATACCTGCAAAACAGTCTGCCGAATCTCTGGAGTCGCATGAGTTAAATACCCCAGCAACATCATCGTCTCAGCCTCCGTCGCACGGACTCGAACAAAAACTACTAGACGATATACTAGAGAAAAAAGCTTCGCCCTTTCAGGATGACATAGATGCATTCAAACAACGCATTCGGGAATGGAGGGACCAAGCAATCGTGTCGTTCCGTAACCGAGCGGACGAATTCACTGCAAAGTCCAAAGTGACATTTTCTCAGCTCGGCTCTGAGCTCAACAGAGTTACGGGCTACGAAATCATAGATACTTTAAAACGCGAGGTTGTGGAACAAGGTATATATCGTTATTACTATTTTTCTACCACTCTTCGTCCACGGACCAAACTGAACTCACGACAGAGGCACGAATAAATGCTACGCGGCAGGCCGCGCGTCAAGCAAAACAGGCTTACGACGAAGCCGTGGCCCAGCGTTCAAACTCCCAACGCGAAGTCAACGACCTACTCCAGCGCAAATCACTTTGGACGGACACCGATGTCGGCCGGTTCACGACACTCGTACGGCAAGACCACCTCTACGAACAGGAGGAAGCACGTGCAAAAGAAGCCGTGCATGAAACGGAGAATGCGGTGGAACGCGAGTTCAGCGAGCTCATGCGTACTATTCTTGCTCGATACCACGAAGAACAGGTCTGGTCCGACAAAATTCGCAGTGCTTCGACATACGGGCAGCTTGCTGCACTCGGTCTTAACATGCTCGTGTTTGTTATGGCTATCATAATTGTGGAGCCGTGGAAGCGGCGGAGGCTTGCACAGACTTTCGAGAAGAAAGTTGAGCAACTCAGTCTGGAAAATGAAGCGAGGGTTAGCACAAGCATGGCCGAAATTGGGGCGCAGCTTGCGGATCAGGAACGACTTATACTCCATCTCAGAGATGTGACACAAAGTCTCCTGATTCCCCCTCCTCCCGTTGAAACTCCAATTGCTGTTGAGGGACCTAAACAGGACGTTGTAGTCGCCCATGATGACCGGACTCAAGAAGCCAAGGATAAACAGGTAGTTACTATACAATTGACACGAGGTAATCTTGAGTTGGCAGCGGTGGCTACTGGTGCATTTGTCCTTGGAGTAGTTAGTTCTTTATTTTGCCTGCGGTAATATAAAAGATAAGATCAAAAGTGGCGAAAATCGAGCACGTCCAAGCATTAACAAGATCAAATTAGATCATATATTGAGACTTCTATATACACGACAATGTACCCTTATACACAGTCCAAAAGGATGTCAAGATGGTTCTCCAAGAGCTATCGCAATACGCACCTGTCGTTGAGGATTTCGGGGACATTATCAACCATTCGAGATGATTCCCAAGCATGGACGTTCCACTTGCTCCAACCCCAACCGTCTTTAATCTGAGATGCTCAAGAAGTCGCAAGCCAACTGAAGACAAGGACCAAGCATACCTCAGGTTTCTTATGCGGTGCCAGAATCACCAACCACCTAGCCTTTGAGCTTAATTCCCAGAGAAGAGAAAAGAGTTCGGAAGAGCTCTCTACAAGGTGGAGGGCGAATGAGCAGACAATCATGTCTATAATAGGATAAGGTTCTGAAGACCCTTCAGGTGTGAGTTCGTGTTCGGATAGAGGTGGAAGAGCGCCTTCTGCGATGTCTTTGAAGGACAACGCCGAGCATGGTAGATGAACTCGGTCGTGATAGGCAACTGATGTGTACTGGGGCCTCGAACTTAAGCAACAGTTAGAAGAAGGTTCAATATAGACTAACCGGATCCGCTGCTAGAACTCTAGGTAGTCCCAACTCAGGCCTGATGGCTGGCGGCGTGATATCAGTTTTCTTTGGAGGAAGTCGCGCTGAAGGCTGTTGATTGGATGAGGGTCCAGTGCGAAAATCAAACAACTGCCGCCCGAGCTGCCACCATTCTTGGAAAGCGATAGTTGCCTCTCCGCTGCAAGTAAGCTTTACTTCGATAGTTGAGGCAAGAGTCGGGATATGACCAACCTACCTATGCAGTTTCAATGAAGTCAAGACTACATATGGTAGATTTCGTACCGCAAGCCATGTCGAACATGATAACACTATTCTGCCTATTGAGATCAGCTGCTAGTTCCATTTCCCACCACCTATTGAACAGAAATGTTATGGACTCGCGTCAGGATCACTAGCCTTCAACTCAACTTGTTCAACCATTGGAATACGCATCTACGAATGCCCGGAAAGTGTGGGTTGCGATAACTTGATCCAACTTTAGTATAATACTATATGGAGAGTGGGGGCCACGGGATAAGTCAAAGACAAGGAATCCGATGATTACTCGTCACTGGCCTCAGAAACACCTTGCTGATAGTTATGGCGCATGGAATGCGAAAGATTTCCTGCAACAGCAACACGATCACCTCGAGACATTGCGCAACTGCGTAAACGGCACTCAAAAAAAGCAAGACGTGGCGGTCGAAAATAAGTTGAATCAAAAGTAGTGACACTTGTCGATGTCGAATCATGATATAATTTGAACTTGCTTGCTTACCATGACCTCTTTTATCATCAAAGACCACCTAGACCGCCCTCAAGCACATTCATGGACTCAGAAGACGGACTCAATTTGCACTTTTTGCCGCATAATAAATAATGAACTACCTGCCTATAAAGTATATGAAGACGATGAGATAATTGCCATCCTAGGTGCGTACGATGATGGTGGCAATGTGTTGTACCCCCATAATCCACAATGAAACGTAGATATCTTACCCCTCCGAAGGGGACATGCCCTTGTCATACCCAAGATACACTGTGCTAGAATATCCGAGCTACCAGCCGACTATGCGGCTGCGGCAGGTAAAGTGGTGTCAAAAGTCGCCCGAGCGTTGACTAAAGGTACGGTTCACCTGCGCCGTCCCCTGAACAATTCACCGATATTATTTTTACTATCTATTGTAACCAGCTCTAAATAACACTGCTTTAAATGTCGTATGCAATCAGGAATACGCACAAGTAGTACCTCATGTCAGTTTTCCTGCATGCTCCCTAATACTTGTGTGTATGAAAAATATATTGATATGCAGGTTCACTATCACATTATACCCGCCCCGACGTTTGGGACTTCATCAGAACCAACCAGATCTTTGAAGGAGCCCTCATCGAACAAGCCTACGATGAAAGAAATGCATCGTCTGGAATTTGAATCCCGACGGGAACTAGATGAAGATGAAGCTAGTGTTTTGGCGAAAGAGATACGAGCGAAGATACGAGCTCACTTGTAAATTAAGTATCATGATTGAGTCGCAAGACCGACCAACGAACTCTCACCAGAAGAGTAGAAGCCACCGGCTCATTTGTTTCATCTCGTTAGCCAAAGACGGATGCGATATTTTGCCTAATGTTGTCTGTTATTCCCGTTACTTTAGTAGTCGGTTTTGGTGGTGGCGAATTTTGACAATTGATCACGTGAACTAGTCACATGTACCCACAGAACACTGCAGGTTTCTACAACATGCTCACGTCCCCCAAAGCGGCCGCGTCACTGAAATGCATCAAATGATTTCAGGATTACATTAGGTCAAGTAGCGGGCTCTGCGCCCAAGGGCGCCCGTTTGTGTTTATTGTGCCCAGACCGTATGTAAATGTGTGTTCCCTGAACTCTGTCACGTGAGATGGCTGACACGACCGGTCACGTCACGTATCACCCCTTTCTGTTGACGCTCGTGAACTAGTGATGGAGACGCACAACGTTGAGTCTGAAGAAACGCAAGAGCACGACACTGTGGCTCAGGAGGGAGTTCAAGATGTACAGCCAGGGAAGAGGAAAAGGGTACCTAAAGAACCTGTCGCATTGGTACGAGAGGCTGGCAAATCACTGTTGCCGTTTTCCAGGGTGCAGAAAATCATCAAAGCGGACAAGGTCGATTGACAAGTCGCGTATATTAGTCAAGTGGCTCATGTCCATGCAGGAAATTCCCATTGTGGCAAAAGACGCGACGTTTTTGATCTCTCTTGCAACGGAAGAATTCATCAGACGCCTTACCGAGGCTGGAAAGATGGTTGCGGAACGAGAAAAAAGAGCTACCGTCCAACACAAAGATATTGGTGTGTCCTCATTGCCTACTCGCAAGTAGTAACTGATAAAACGGGCTTCCCCCAGCGACGGTTGTACGCAGAGCAGATGAGTTTCTGTTCCTCGAGGGTGAGCCATAACACTGCTTCTCCATTCTGTCACTTACCGGTGTGCACTGCGGCAGAAATCATACCGTGGGTCTCAGCAGATCCACCAGCGAAGCGCAAGCCACGAAACATAGGAACTGCTAGTGACAGGGAACAGCAATTGATACACCAATTCGTAGTCAATTCAAGTCGCGCTGATGACAAGGAAGTTTCTGAACAGACGGACATTGTAGTGAATGAGGATGGTACGATGGGTATACAAGGTGTAGACTCAGACCTAGATGATTTCGAATGAATTCGTTCGCGCAAAAGTCTTTGATTCGAATAACGAGTTCAATTTGAGATTGATGACGCGACGCGCTTGTCACGTGACTGTTTGCGAGTTTCCGGTTCCCGGGCCGTGGATTCCCATGAAGGTCTCAACGTTATTAGAGACAACGACTTGGTCATCGTTCGCCACGACCATCGGCAAACGCTTTCAATCGACAAAGCACGACTATCTGTGCTGAGATGAAGATTGTTACCACATTTCACCAGCCCTCATCTGTCTTGGCATCAGTCAAGTGTCAGCTTTGGTCCAGAGACCTTGAGCATTTGGTGGTGGCCAAGACCAGTAAACTCGATGTATATTCCTTACAACCCCATGGCCTACAGCACCAATGTAGCTTGGAGCTCAGAGGCATTGTAGCATCTCTGAAAAGTGTCCCAATTCCTGTGTGCCTTGATTAACTCCAGCTTCATAATTTATCCCTGACGGACTCTCTAGGGTTGCACACGGTCGAACCTTTTGCTTCTATTGAATCATCCTGATCCAGAGCTCATCTTTCTTGCCTACTCAGAAAATCCATACGGAAGCCAACTCACGGCTACGAAACAAATTTCACTCTATGAGCGCACCCCACGACCAGCCGAATACTTTACCGATATCGTGGTTCATCCATCGGGGAAAGTGGCTGTAGTCAGTTGTTACGTTGGTAAACTTAGAATCATCAAATTGAAAGCGGGTAATTATGAAGAGGATTTTGATGTCGTGTGCGTTCTCAGTGCTTATGATTATCTCCCTTCACGATTGCTTATGAATGAAAAAGATTGCGCGAATTCAATCTCCTTGGTCTTGAATTTTTACCTCTCCAAGAAGACGAGTACGCGCTAGGCATTCTACATGTTGATTACCAGGAACGTGTACAACTTCTTGCACGCGATATCTCACTTGAGGAATTGGAACTATCGAGTAGCCCATCTACAGTCTTAACTCCCACAGTGATCTCAAACAAAGTTGTACCCTATCCCGATGAAACCACTCTCCACCTCTTCCCAGTCCAGCCGCAATCCGTCGAGGATAGTGACATCGATGAGGAAAATTTTCTGGGAGGATTGTTGATTATTGGTGGACGGAAGATAGTGATGTACGAGCTTGCGAGTTCACAGGGACAAGCCAAGCAAAGGTCGAAACGGAGAAGGTTGGAGAAGAGAAAGAAGAGCGCGGCCGATGTGGAGGAGGCACGAAATAAGGAGAAAGAAAGAGAGGGCAGATCAAGGAAGGTTTGTGGAAGCATAGAATGGCCTTGGAGTGAAGTTACTGCGTACGTTCTTGGTATGCATCATCTTATCCTTATTCATATTATGTGTCTATCAGAGTTTGTACTATTGACCTGGTCCCACGTTTCATTATCGGCGACTTCTATGGCCGGCTTTCATTGCTGTCATTAGAGAGTGTAAAGGAGAAAGGGTTGATTCTGATTGCTCTCGGAGAGGTGCCGTCCTTGACTTCTTTTCAGACAGTCGACTAACTATCCATTCTAACAGGCATCGCCGGCGAACTCCTTGACACATCTTACATCCCAGACAATCTATCTAGGTTCTCATCTTGGTGATTCGCAGCTATTGAAAATCTCGCCTACGCCTGTCTCATCTTTCTCCACTCCCACTCTTACAATATCATCCGACATCAAGACAGTCACAGCGGCCAGGCTAAGCCACTCCTCATCCAGTAAAGGCAAGGCCAGAGCAATCGATGATGATGACTTGTTGGATCCCACAAAAGGTGTTATTATTAATTCAAAAGGATCCTTCATCACTGTGCTTGACACCTTCAGAAACATTGCTCCTATCGTTGATGCTATCCTGGTAGATATTGATGGTAGTGGAGAAGTAAGAACTATTTCAAATCGGAATCGCGATTCTTATTTTTTTTTTCTCTTTTCGTAGCGGCAGGTTGCAACATGTTCGGGAGGGGGGAACACAGGGAGTTTAAACATAATAAGGAATGGGGCTGACTTCCAAGAACTAGCCTTTGTACCAGGGTTGACGGACGTTGTGAGGGTGTGGGGTATTCGCGATGAGTTTGAAGACACGTAAGACGTCTGTGTATCTCTGGCCCCTCTCCACGTTCTCATTAATCTTTTAAGCCATGACAGCCAGATCTTAGTTTCAACTTTGGAGAATACTCATCTTCTCCGAATTAACCATGCAGGGAGCAGCACAACTTTGACTTATGTTAAAGAAACAGGTCTTACCCATAATTCCGGCCTGGAAACTGATGTTCCCACCCTTGCATTCGGCAACGTTGCTCGTCGCGTAATCGGCAGTTCTGGAAAGCCTACATATCAAAACTCGCAATTCGTGATACAAGTCACCAAGAAGGGGGCAATCATGTATAAATATGATACTTTTTCAAAATTATATGAGAAGATCACCAGTTCAGATTTCAATGGTTCAGAAGTAGTGGCGGCCGATCTCAATGCTAGTCAAGTCTTTCTAGCGCTAAAAGGAGGAAGATTAGTGGCTTTGACAATTGAAGATAGATCGTTTAGAGTAGCAATGTACGCTCTAATATTTTTTTTCCCTCTGAAAACTCATTATACGGTATCTTGCAGAGAATATGGTGTGGGACAAAAAGCTCATCCCCTGGAGATAAGTGCGGTATCGTGTGCTCCCCTCGATCCTGCCAAACCATACACCAACCATGTAGTGGTGTCATACTGGGATACAAAAACAGTCGAGATTTTTACCATTGAGCCGCGGGGTTTGGTTTCTGACGTGAAGACGCCGCCGCTCCCGGCTTTCGCTAGCTCCGTGCTGCTCCACGACTTTTCTATGGACAAAGATAGTCATCGTTATTATTTACTCGCTGGGCTGTCGGATGGTACCGTTACCTATTTTGCCTGGAAGGATAAACAACTCAGCGACAGAAGGGTCGTTTCTTTCGGGCATGTTCCGGTGTCCCTCTCCGCTTGTCAGATTGACGGAAAGCGGTGTGTCCTCGCAGCAAGCAATAGAGCCACGGTCTTTTCATGGGAGAAGAAGCGGCTTCACAATTCGCCAATCATGTTAAAGGTAAAAACCTCCTTGTTTATCTTAGTGTCTAAGCTTAGCTACCTTTTAGGACATTGTCACTGCGTCCCCTTTGAATACGGCGACATTCCAGTCGTCTCTAGTCCTTGCCACGCCTACTGCGATTTTTATAGGCCAAGTTCGAGACCTTGATAAAATGCATATCCGACCTGTGGGTTCTCTCAATTGTTTCATGCACACTCTGATTACATATGATAAAGGTTCCGTTGGGACTGGACAATCCATTTAGACTCACTTATGAACCAAACCTCAAGGTCTTCGGAGTGGGTATTGTCAGTAACAAACCCAACAGGGTAGGTGATGTCCGAGAGACCCAAAACTCATTCAGGCTTTTGAATGACACCACATTTGATGGTGGGTAAACAATATCTAGCTCTTGCCTTGATTGATAGGAACTCTAGTTCTTGCTAACTACAATTGCGAGATGAACCAACGACTCACGGCTGTTTCTACTTATACTCCTGAAATCAATGGAAAATTGACTCCTGTATTTTGTGTTGGAGTTCATACGGATGGAGCCGAAATAGAGCCTACTGTAGGAAGGATTCTTGTTCTCTCTGCCGTCCCGGTCGGGGGACAGTCAAAGACTTCGAATTTGCATTTATCGCTTCTTGCCGCGGCAGACGTTCAAGGATGTGTTTACGCCATATCCTTCATTAAGGATACTATCATTGCCACTGTTAATTCTTCGGTAAACACTGATTTCATATCACAATCATTTTGCTAAGTCGTTCCATAGGTGATGTCGTTCAAACTCGAGAGCTCGGACGATGTCCTGCGTCTGGAACGCCTAAACGACTGGAATCACAACTATCTGGTTACCAGTCTAGCAACGTACGACGATCGTATCATCATTGGAGACCAGCTTAACTCTGTTTCCTTACTCGAAGTAAACAAGGGGAAAATACAAAATCTCGCAAGAGATTATGGACCAATATGGCCTGTAGCTGTGGAGGCATTAGACAAGGATAGCATCATTGCCGCAAACGTGAATTATCACCTCTCTTATTTGCTGCAAACTTTGAACTCACCTAGCTCGATTCGAACCTCATGACATTCAAATTGACGAGGTCGCTCGGCCGCCCGTCCTTGGAATGTGACGGTAACTATTATCTAGGTGACTTCGTCAACAAGTTTATACGTGGTGCTTTTCAGAGAATACTCTTCATCTTAATTCAAGCTGATCATATTTACAGGCTCATTGACTTCGGATTCCTCGAAGAATACGAATTTGAGAACCACTCACGTCTTCTTTTCCTCATCAGGTCGCATCGGTGTCATTGTTGAGGTCACCGATCCTTCATTAGCGTTGCACCTCACAGCTCTCCAGAGAAATCTTGCTAGCGTTATCCCAGGTGTGGGAGGAGAATTACACACCAGGTTGGGGTCACCAGAGTATTATGATATATATACATTTATCACACTTGCTAGGTTTCGAGCGCCGAAGAACAGGAAGGGCCACAGTGATGCAGACCCTACGGCTTTCGGTTTCATTGATGGCGACTTCGTGGAACAATTTCTATCACATCTGAGTACTCCCGACGTTGTCGAAAAGATCATGGCCGGGCAGAATGATCCTGAAAGATTGACGATTTCAACCGAGGAGGTACAAGCGGTTCTACTGAATCTTCAAAGTCTTCATTGAATGATAATAATAACAACACGGTGGTATTGACAATGACAATGTATGCAACACTAATTTGCGACTGACTGCGAAGAAGGTAAATAAAAATGAATGAAGAGAAGTCTACCCGCCATGACAGAGCAGATCATAAGGTTTACCAGAGAGATGTGATATACCACCTAAGATACTGCCGCAAAGTCAAGGAAGAGAACGTCTGAGAGTCCACGTTTGCCGAAAAGTGACCTACGTCGACATCTACGTCCATTGGTGGTGCAAAATAGAAGCCGGACACAAGGACAAGATAACTGGGGAAAGCCGTCATTTAACACAATCGGTAACGATATCAAGAGACGCACCTAAGAATAAGGATACTACCTCTGTGATAATTGCTCTTTGCTTCGATATATGTATAAGTCATCAAAAACATTGATAGAATAAGCGAGACCACATCCCAGCGGGGGAAGGTAAGCCTGGTCATGAGATCAATGTATATTCATAAGGCAAACCATAAGCACCCACGTGAAAGACTTGGCAACTTCTCCCGTAGATCCTTGGTTGTACCAGGCAGAAAAAGCGACCATTGCAGGGATCTGAAGCAGACAAACTTGTAATGCATATGCGGATCCGATCTCCATGCTAGTAGTGAATGGTAAGTGGAGCGTGCTGACCTCAAAGGATGGACCAACCTGAGGGCAATATTGTTGTTGAGTGCGAACGAAACCGCGTTCATAAACTCAGTCGTATTAGGAACTAGGGCAAACAATGTAACTCCAAGGAATTTTTCATCGATTCCAGAATCTTTGAGGACAACATCGACAACATCAACAAGCAGTTCTATGAGACAGAAGGTAATCAGTGTTGGCCATTCTAACTACATACAGTAATCTTACCTGCAATGACAGCATACAGAGCCGTGCATGCCAGCAGTACGCTGGCACTGGTTTTACGGCTCCAGGAAGGTGCATGATGTCCATGTCCCCCGGCAGCTTCTTCATGGGCCCGTGACTTTGCGTGAGGATGCGCTTGCTGGCGCCTTAATGCGCTAACTGTTGCCACTGCAACAGCTCGCGCTAAGTCATCGGCCGTCATGGTTCCTGGAACTTGCCCCGTGGCTTTAACAGTATGATCTACTGTTTGAAGGATAGGATCAAACTGAGGTAGGGGAGACTGAGCTGTAGGTTGTGCGATACAGGTATGGCGAGGATATGAGGACGGAGAGAGAGAAGCACCAATTGATTGATTACTTTCCTGACGGGACAAGGATTCTCCCATGATAGTCGAATGTAGCTGGGTATCATCATGAGGGATTGGAATTGCCACGGGACTTGGTTTCGATTCAAGCGGGGGACTACGATATGAGGTGCTGGAAGGATGACTCGAAGGAACGGGACGGTGCGGTGCTGGCGGGCGGTCCCGTGAAATCTCTATAGGATGTAAGAGCGGTCCAGGATTCTGCCAGATCCGAGAGGCATGGGTGTGGAGGGAGAACCAAAGG
>QGOA01003737.1:0-35716 GCA_003313075.1 Termitomyces sp. MG16
ATTTTTGTTCTGTACTACATAGTCAATAGACCGGACTGGTCTGATTCTGTGCAGTGTGAACAACAACAACAACAACAACAACAACCACCACCACCTCACCCCACCCCGCTCTTAAAAACTGAATAACGCTCTTATACACTCTTCTCCTGCTATATTTTTGATTCTACGTACTACACCTGAAGTTTCCGCTTGTTTATTTGTCTATTTTACTCCCACATTGCCTTTCAAAAAATTTTTCTCACCTTCAACACGATCTCTCGATCACTTCTTCTTTCTCCCTTTTCCCAGACTAAAACTCAATCTAAACTTTAACCATATCAAAACCTAAACCTTATTTTCCTGATGTCTAACAATTCGCACCACTTACCTACCCTCTCTATACCACAACCTAGTACCCCTCCCCCCTTTGTTGAAGGTTCTCTCCTCTTACCTACCACACCCACCACTCCTACGGCCTCTGGTTTGGAACTGAGGATTCCAAGGTTCACTCCCCGAACTCCCAAAACAGGTGTAAGGCCAGCTACCCCGGAAGGAGACTTAGGCTCGGACAATGAAATGGCGCTTTTGCCAGCTCAAATTCCTAAAGGATGCCAGCTTATAGTCCGTGGATGCATTTCCGACAACACAGCCGATACACCAACTTCACTTGTAAAAGACATGCTTCTCAATTTAAGTATGGACCCGCAGTACGAATACTTTCAGAGGCTGCAGATCCAGGTCACCCCGTTTTCTGATCGACCCGCCAATATTTCCTCAGCCTGCTATGTCGAAGTTAAAGTCAGAGATGATGGGTGCACTGAGCTGAGGGTGGACTTACTGGAGATAATCATGAATGCCCTTCGGATTGCAAAACCAAACTGGGAGGTATGCTGGAGCGCTAGCAGGAAAGGTCGTAGTGACAAAAAACTCTCCTGCCGATTACTTGATCTGTATCCTGGTGTTAGGGATCACAGTGACATTCCGGCAGCCGACCTACCAATTATCAAAGAGCATATTGAGGGACAAGGGTATAGGGTTGCCTCTATATTTGCCTCGTTTGGAGGCCCTCAGGTCACTTTCCTCTTACCATCCGATGCTGACAGATTCATGGCTCTAGGTACTCTCGCTGTACCTACAAAAGTATCAAGGCACTTAGCACGGATCGAGCCTCTTAAGGAGATCCCACTGGAGCGACCCTTTGAACTTGTGGTCTCAGGGATGCGAGATTTGGAGCTAATGGAGAGTCAAATCGAGAGATGGGCCAGGAAAACTGCACCTGGTTCATGAATAGGCAGTCGGTCGACCGAACTTAACTCAGATCTGTTCATTTTCTCTATGTCAACTTGGGCTGACACTCTCAAGGTTTTGCACGTGGAGGAGTTGTTCAGGAAAATTTTTCCAGACTCTATTACATCTCCCCGCCAATTGTGGGATTATAACGAAAATCCCACCCGTAGAACCTTAGGAGATCAGGTCACCAAAGGTGCAGATCAGATCAACAGCACCATAAAATCTATGACGGCCGAAATTCATGAACTTAGGAACGAGGTTCGATCTGTACAGATCAAACAAGATGACATAACGTTGGCTCAGCTGAAACTTATCGACCAAGTCCTGTCGCTCGATCAAAGAATCTGTATGACTCAACAAGCTTTGCTAGTGCAAGGCCGAGAGGAGAAAATTCGGTCCCGTGCACTGGAACTCGAGTCTCAGATTGGTAGCTTACGCATCTCTCTCTTATTCCCCACCAGCCAGCAGAAGAAGGATGAAATTCAGGCTACTCTTGAGTTACTAACCAACGAATTGGCAGAGAAGAGAGCCGAGTTAAGGGCCACATCCGAGCAATTTGCTAGCGTAATTGGAGCTGCACCCGCTGGCCTTACTCTGCCTGCCCCACCACCGCCTCATACTCTGCCTGCCCCACCACTGCCTCAGGTCACGCCCACTGAACCGTCACCCAGAACTTCTCCGAACAACTCGCCTTCAGTCCCAGATACTAGATTCAGAAAGAAGCACAGGACAATGGAGAATATGCCGACTGAGGAAACAACTCCCATGGTTGTTGACACGCACCTTGGTGCGAATTCGGTATGTTCCGGTCACAGCTTGTTTGATGTTCATGATAGAATTGATACGGGTGCCCATTCTACTAGACACCCATCCTCTAACCCATCTCATTCCGGGGTCTCGACCTCAAGGGTCAAGTGTGATTCTGGCAGGGTTTTGTGGAGGGGTAGTCGTATTAACTCTATTTACTCGCATTCACTCTGGGCACCCTTTCCCGCATTCAGACACTTTAATCCTCCTTCCTCACTATATCATTGCACTATTTCTGCTTCGTCAAATTCTTTTGCTTGTTCATCTCTGTCATACTCAACTACGACGAAACTACTTATAAACATAACGGATTCAACTCCGATACTCATGCAAACCACTAGTCCTAAGGACAATTCTCTCTCTTCATCTTTTAGTAATCCTACCGTGCTCGCTGGAATTAGCCTGAGCCTCATTCTTTTATGTCTCACCTTCTATTTGTTTCTTATTTCGATTATGATTCCATGTGTGCATGCACAACCTGCTCCTTCGCAATCTCAGGTCACGGTACTTGCGCTCAATGCCAATGGACTTGTTAGTCCAGTCAAACTTGCTCTAATTGGCCCATTGATAGCCAAAATAGCTCTGCATTTCTTTTCGATTTCAGAGACCAAAACTAGGTCTAACGCCGGTGCTAACCTCCCCATCTCCAATTACGAGATCTTAGAGGAGAACGGCGTTCCCTGCTCAGCTCACAGGGGAAAATGGGGAGTAGTTCTGGGTATCCGCAGGGATATCCAAATCATCTCGTGCATCAATCTCACCCATCCGGCTTTCCGTGGCCGTGTAATTGCGGCTAATGTTGTTGTTCCTTGCTCCAATGCTACATCCTTTATTCATCGTATTTTTGCTGTTTACGCTCCATGTGACCCTGGTCTTGACGAGTTGTCCAAGAACTTTTGGCCTCATCTGACGGATGCTGTACGACTCACAAAGTCGTCATGGTCATTGTTTGGAGATCTCAATGCAACTGTTTCACCATCCGAACGAGCATCGGACAACTCACTCGCTAGACAATTTTTGCTAAACTTTCTACACACAACAGGAGGAACAGATCTATGGCTCAAAGTTCCCGACCGCAACAGATTCATTAATTGGACAAGTCGTGCTTGGAACTCAAACGACGGTGGTAGTATCATAGATCGTGTCATAAGTTCCACTCATAACTTAATTGATCACGAAATACACACTGACCACACCTGGATCCCGGGTTCTGATCACAGAGCTATAGTGGCAAAGATCGTCTTATCATCAAATCTCACTCAACGTACCCGAGGCTACAGCACTCGCCCCATGTCGAACATCACTCCTGCTCCATCTCCAAGAATCAAATACCCATCTAAAGTCGACAAACACAAGTTCAATTTATTCAGGGAACAAGTGGACAGACTTGTAGAGGAGGATAGGGAGAGTTATGACACCGAAGTGACGGACGATGAAACGTACGTGCGTCGCTATAATAAACTCACTAATGTCATCAGACAGACTGCCCTGAATGTCTTTGGCCGCACCAAACCCTATTGTCGCTCGCACAAGAAAATCACATCTCCGTTAATCTGTGAGATTGTATCTAGAATTCGGCACATTGGCAGGGCAATCTCGATCCTCAAAGGAACAAATCGTAATGCTTCGTACGGCTCACGAATTGCATACAAATCTCTGTGTCAACAGTTCAGCACACAACCGGTGCAGCCAGGTCTCTCACTGTTCAGATTCATAGTCAACATTCGGAAATCGTACTACAGCGATCTGCATACGGCTAAGAAGGCAGAGATATGGAATCGAGCCACGTGTCAAGACCGAAACAGGATCAAGGGAGTGTTATTGGGTGGATCCTCTAAAAAGCTCATGGAGGGATCAGCAAGCTTCATTTCATTGCCCACTGCCCTTGTTTCATCACATGACCTAACGTTCTGGTGACAGATCCCAGCGAAGTTGCCGAGCTAACTAGGAGCTACTTCACAAAATTGTATAAGCGCTCCTCACCACCGGACAAGCCGAAACCGTGGCTTTCAACCCCTTCCGTGGTCGCGGTTCGAGATAGAGTTAAGGCTGACCCATTCATATGGCCTGTCCTCGCAACTCTGCTCGACTTTTGTGCAATGCTTCGCAGAGGAAATCCGCGTCCCTCTCCTGGTCCAGATGGCTGGGAGAAATGGTGCGTTAAGAATTTATCGGACCGTGTCTTACAATTAGTTCTAGATTTACACAATTACTCGGTCATGAACGCCCGATTTCCTGGTAACCTAAAAGACACACATCTTACCTACTTTCATAAGAGAGGAGTACGTACGGACCTCTCCAACTGGAGAGGTCTAATCATCTCTAACTTTCTCGCTAATTCACCAATGACGTGGCTGAATTACAAACTCTCACCTTACTCAGCTCGGCTAGGGATCATCCCCGAAACTCAAGTAGCAACCCAGCCAGGTGTACAAACACGCGATCTAATGAGCTTCTTATGTGGTCTAAAAACCTGGAGTCAACGCAACAAGAAGACTGTGTTCTTATTGAAGCGCGACCAAATGAAAGGCTTTGACTATCTATCCCCACATGGCTTCTACGATGCTTGTGAAGCGTATGGCCTTCCCTTGGCAATTTGTGATCTGGACCGCGAAGCCCAAGCGATGGTCAAATGCTTTCCCAGGACTGCCTTCGGAATTGCATCGCCAATTATTGTTGACGGGGTTACCAAGCAAGGCGGACCCATTTCTCCCTTCAAAGCCACGATCACGACAAGCCTAGGCCACAGGTATTTAGATGACATCTCAGCCCAAGACCCAGACGCTGTCTTAATTCAAAGTGCGTCCAATTCAGCTGGTGACCCACATCTCCCAAATGATTCCGCCACACTGAACGTATCTATGACTGAGGCCACAGACAACAGTTACCTCGTAGCTCTGTCCCACAATGCGTTGAGACGCTTCACACTAGAAATGGAAAGATTTCAATATGCTTACGGCTGGCTCACCTCATGGGAGAAAACAACGGCCCACGTCCTGAACACCTCCATTGCGATGCCTGCGACGATCTCCTTTCCCTCGATCACGAACAAGCCAGGCATCGACCCGTGGACTATATCTGAGCATCAGGTTCTGCTCTCTACTGATGAATTTAATTTCTTACGCACACAGGTCGATGACCCAAAGTCAAGATACTCTGAATTGCTCAACCTTATTGACAACTTTGTCTTCCCCAGCTTCACGATGAGAACCCCATTCACTCTTATTCGTAAGATCGTAACTCAAAGCTTAATCTCCAAATGTCGTGCACTACTATCGCTACAGCCCATAATGCATGCGGACGCTGTCAGACTTGACCAACGTCTGACTCAGCGAGTACACGATATGCTAGGATTTCCTTTCTGTCCCTCTCACAGGCTACTGACTCTACCCCTCGAATTAGGAGGCTTTGATTTTCCTTCCTTAATTAGGATTAACGTGGGAATAGCGATTGATGGTCTTGCCTGGGACCTGAATCATCATATACGGGCATATCGAATTATGGCTAACATCACATTAGCTGACTGGACATGTCACATCAACAATTGTATCTTCCCCTTAGATGGCTGAGGTCTCACTCGCAATTTCTCCCGCTTCCAAGGGTTGATTCCGTCTGGTTGGCTCATTGCGCACGAATATCTTGCCAATCTTCATCTATCTCTAAGATCAACCGACCTCAATCACCTTCTCGAGGGAAATTGCTCGATATCACATGTCCTGACCGCCAGCAAAAGAGCTACACAAGGGGAAAATGCATTAACCGGACATGCCGTCAGGTCACTCCGTTCAGTGGGTTTCTCTAAGCTTAAAGACATAGGCACGTGGTCCGTTAATGATAGCAGGTTGACTTCTTTCACAGTTTGCGACTTACCACATGGGAGATGGTCTGAAGCCCAGAAACGCAACTGGCTGACAGTCAAGGACGTCTGCACCAAGATACAAATTGGGATGCTGTATACTGGTCAACCCGATCTACTGCTCGCTAAACATGACAGACGCGTCATGGCAGAGCGTTATATTGTTGCGCTCTCTTCCAACAGCACACTCGCTCCCACCGAAGTCGCTCATAATACACATCACTGGGGTACGGATGGTTCGATGATTCCCACAGCTGCGGGTTTACTCAATCAGAAATCTGTCACTGCGTCCATCACAGGTTCACAAACACTGTGCCTGAAACTAAGTGGTCGTAACATTTTGATACTGCACGGTGAACTTATGGATCTGATCACAGGTCTCATCATTTCACATGAAGACCGCAACAGCCCTATAATTCACACCGACCATCTCAACTCAGTTAGGCTTATAGACAACAGTCGTACTACTACAGACATCGAATTCAAACTCCGACACATGAACGCTCGCTCCTACTATTGATGGTTGCTGGCCATACTGGATTGGTGTAGCGCTAAGATCGAATACACCAGAGGACATGCAAACGAGGCCACTTTACCTTGTACCCTTAATAATGCAGCTGATCATTTTGCTGTCAGTGCACGAACCAACCCCGATACGCCATACGCCCCGATTCCAACATTTTTCATGGACGACTTTACACTCCATAACAGCGCCGATGGATGGATTGAATCTAATACAAGAACTTATGTGGAGCGCAGACTAGCACGGAACACTGCACAAGAGCTTGAACACAGTGTTGGCCTACGACTTCAATGTCTCATATATGATTGTGGTTCTCCCCCCGAATTTCCTTATTTGTGAGCACCCTCTTGCTACTCGGCAGTGACACAGCTCTATGCACGAGCGGGCCAACTCCCTACAGCAGCTCGACTTCACTCTAGAGCCAAACTCCTCCGACCTCAGTGTCGATTCGGATGCAACAGTGCTGTCGAGGACAAACATCACATTTTTGTCGAATGCCCGAGGTTCTCTGACTTCAGAAGACAATCATTGGAAGACGTTTCTAAATTAACGAGTAGTCGATGCAAAGAACTCGTTGATACAGGCACTCTCTCCACTGAGTCTGCTAGTCGATTATCACGTGCCGCTAAGTCACTCTTCATAAACGATAGTTCAGTATGGCCATTATATGACACTAAATTCTACTTAGGTAGAATCCCAAATGTACTCGGCCTTATTGGAAATTCTGGTATGAAATCCGAAATCGCTCCAGAAACCAGACACCATGCACGTTTCTTTGCTTCACTGTGGCATATGTCAGCTATACGACTGGCTGGCCGCATTTGGGGGCAGGTTCAACGCCTCGCTGCAAAAAGTAGTATCGCTGGCTCTTCCTAGCTTTAGACTCAACTGTGCAACACAGTGTATTTTGCCTGCAGTGGTGGCAAGCTTTCCCCATGGGGGTTTTGATGCTACCCCACTTGCCCGTTTTCCTAGCTTATCATTGTATCTCTACTATTCATTTTGATCAGGTTCTTAGTTATTCAGTGATTCAGTTATTATACTAGGTCTACCGAGGCGTTTCATCACAGAATCGTCCTTAGCTATGTATTTAGTGGAGGTAGATAACAAAATTGTAACATTGTAACATTAAGCTCTCACAATTCCTGTAACTTCGTTACATTTTTTTGAATCCGCCAGCTAGGATCTATTGCCTAGCA
This sequence comes from Termitomyces sp. MG16, assembly GCA_003313075.1. NCBI lineage: Eukaryota > Fungi > Basidiomycota > Agaricomycetes > Agaricales > Lyophyllaceae > Termitomyces > Termitomyces sp. MG16. The sequence continues at coordinate 7,655 of QGOA01003737.1, forward strand.
CCCGACGTCAGTCGCTGAGTTCGTTGACAGAACTCTATCAGCTTCTCGAGCTTCTTGCATAGCCACACTGTGCAAATTTCAAACAGGGAATTGATGAGTAATTCCATACCTGCAGTTTCCACTGACGGTGGGCGGAATGCCCACGACCTACAGGGAGACCCAGCAGACCCCCAGGACGCGTCAGCATCCAATGCAGGTCAGGCAAGACCCAAGGCTTGAGACCAAGGTCAGAGCACCGACCTGGCCGAGAATGAAAGCGAGGCCCGGAGAGCTGAAAGCTCACAGCAGGACGGTCAGCAACGTCTCCAGGACAAGATGCCAGGGGGATTAACTCCCCCAGTTACGAAGTTGCCAGGAGGACTGCGACGGTCTAGCCGATTAGCTTCAAAAGGGCCCCCTGAGGACGGCTGACAGTCAACAGGTGCCTATGGTGCCCCAGGAGACACCGAGTTGTCAGTACGGACTGGGAGAGCTCTCTCTCCGAGCCGGAGTAGTGGGACCAGGCGGTCCACAGCAGGCTCAATGCCTTCTAAGATAGCAGAAGCCCGCATAGAAGAGGTACCGGAGGAGGCTGCAAGGCCTGAAGTATCCCATGCGGAAAACTGATTCCCGTGCACACCAGCAGTGGAGAAAGCTCCGGAGGTTGTAGAGCTTCCAGAGGAGATGATGGAGTCGTCAAGTGACGACGATGCCAGAGCAGAGGAGCAGCGGCTGAAAACCGTGTACACCGTGCACTTGTGGGTGTTCTGGGACTTGCACCCAGAGGTGATGAAATACACCACCCAAGCGCGACTCAAGCGCTACACGTCAGCACATATAGTAGCACTTAGGTGACAAGGGCACGAAGTGCCCAATGTATTCAGTACAAAATATACTGATTTAATGGTGAGAGTGCTTACTATTGAGCTGCAAATGTATGTGCAGTGGAAGGCCACACAGCAATCGGGGGCCTTGACCCCCTGGAGCCACACGTCCGAGGAATGCTCAGCATGGCACAATCAAGACGTCGGAATCAAGCTAGTGAAGGCACTAGCACAGGCACAGGAAGTGCCTGAAGCAAGACCGGTGAGTACTTTCTATACTCCAGCAGGACAAGGGTGGCATGAGGAGCCCCCACACATGCGTAACCAAGACCTTAGGACAGATATGTCAGGTCCGGATGGGCACGATAGTACCGTGCTCAAGGTGGAGAGCGAGGCATTTGTGATGCCGCACGTACCCATGGCGGAAACATTGAGTGACAGAGTTGTGTATCAACGTATGCGCAATGGCGACCTCAGGACTAAGGGACAGTCCCTTATCGACAATCAGGGCATCGTATTCGAGGGCACTAAGCCTATTGATGAGATGCGTCGTCAATTTGTCACGCAGGGTCAGGAGAATCAAGCTTCTCCAGTTCCAGGGCGGCGCAATGATCATGATCGAGGAGACTTCCTTGATCAAGATGGCGCCACAAGACGTGATGCCCCTGGTAATGGCCAGGATGACGGCCCTAGGTTGACTCCTCAAGATGAGGGCAATTATGCCCACAGTTGAGGAGGCTCGGGATGTCCTCCGCAGGGTGGATGAGGGAAGTCACTTCCCCATGCCGCTGATTTGGCGACTAGATCCCTGGGTCAGCGGGAGGCCATTCGAATACATTGTGAAGCCATGCACGATTGCCTGCATCGAGTAGTCAATGATGCCCTGGGTGTAACCTTACGGTTACCAGACGGGGTGAAGCTGCGTAAAGCAGACAGTAGGCATATTTGCGCCTATACAGGCACGTCCAAGTTCAGCGACTTGGAAGATTGGGCAATGGATGTATGCACCCATCTCGCCATGTGCTTATATGGAGGTGATCGTATGGAATGAGAACGAATCTTTGTTCTTCCTGAGTTCTTGGCCGGAGAGGCCATGGGGTGGTTTCGACGGGCAGTACTGCACGTCAACCATGTCCAGTATGACTGGACGTTCAAAGGAGTTCTTACAGGACTGTATGGATGAGGATTGATGTCACAGGAGATCTTGCCATTGAATGGTCTGAGCAAGCAGCTGGATACACAGACTGAATGACCATATTTTGTGGTACTGCAGAATATCTTGCTTCCAAGGTGATTTAAGAATTGCTATACAGTTACGAAGTCAATTAGTAGAGTTTTGGGACCATGCTTTATAAGATGTTGATCAGTATTGTAAGTCTAAACCCCCTCTTATAATATAAAGACAAATCAGCATTGATGGCAGCATTTGTTCCTCTATAGACACCATTCTGGGCTAACAACTATTTAGATATGTATGTTTGAATCTTGCAGGATATATTGCAATTTCCAAAGAATTGAGCACTCAATCAAGACACAAAAAGTTTTATTCATAGGGTAGATTGTTGTGTTATTGAACTGGCACTTGGTCATTGACATGAGTTCTTTAAGCTTCTTCAACAAAATCCTAAAGTTTGCAGAGCCAACTCTTCTTTTCAGTTGAATAAGACAATACGTCCAAAGTGCAAGATAACATCAAAGATGTTTATAATTTCCTTGGTGACTTGATGGGAGTTGACCATAGTGTTCTGGAAGAGCTACCAACTGGTGTTGTGACAATGTTGACATGATGTTACTCACCAAGTTGTGCAGAGAGTCTGGCATGTTACTCTTATATTTGTCCTTGTAAGATGTGTACACTTTGCTCAGTCAGTTCTGATCCTACTGTATATTATATTTTAAATCAGAGCAATTTTTTTGCAGATTTGAAGCTGACTATTGAGGAGGTGATGGAGGCTCCTGTTACAAAAACATGGGAAACAAGAGTTGGACCCAAAATTATGCACCATTTATCAGACACAGAGATCCAATGTCAAAAGTTCATAGTGAACATTTTTTTCTTGTTGAGTCATTGAGCTCAAAATTGTTGCAATTAGTATTATCCACAACCTTATCAAAAAAGAAGAGCAATATGTTCAGGATCTCAATATTATTGAGTTGAATTTCATTCAACTGAGAAAAGCAAGTTCTTCAGTTGTACTGTAACGGAACATCACACTTGTACTAGCGTCACCAACGCTATAGGTATCCAGTAGAGTATTACATAAGATAACATCTTGTATTTACTCTAGTTCTAGTCAATCTGATACTGCGGTCTGATTCAGCACTGTGTGATACACACAAGATAGTTCTAGCTTGTAACCAACAGTTACATTTTTTTGAATCTTCTGCTATTGGCTTTAGACTCTAGGCTTGTTACCAACTAGGCAACTCATCACCAAAACCTCTTGATTTCTGTTAGCGTCACATCAAAAATGTGCTTCCATGACTGGCTCTCTTGATCCAGACTCTCCCTTCCCAGCCACAAATACAGATGATCCACCTGTGTCTTAAGCTGTAAAGACGCAATCCGTGTCTGCTTACCAGCCCCCACCAAAGTGGGATGAAAAAATACCTTGCAATGTCAGTGCAAGCTTTGAAATGCTGGGTGGGCTATCCCATATTACAGATGATGTCTATTGTACAGCCTGGTGGTAAACTAGGGGAGAGATCCACAGTCTCAGAAGTGTCGTTACTAGCAAGCCAAATGCCCTCATTGATGTACCTGGTATTGCCCAGGAGCTCATCAGCTCAGTCCGAAGGTCAGCCAGACCTTACCTAGTATTTGGAAATGGTACAAGGCAGCACGTTTGTGCATAGCACTCCATTCCAGACTGTGCCAACTGAACGGCATTTGGAGTAAATGGCAGACGCAGCCATAGAACCAGGACCGTCATTGTTGACAACACAGAGACAGAAGCAAGGACCATCTATAAGGATCAGTAAGGAGGATGACGAGGTTGTAAGGTTAGAAAAGGTGTTGTCAACGCCTAGAATTCCAGAGTTGCATGGAAGGGCCGGCAAATAGCCACAGGTGAGGCACGGAGGCCTCAGGAGAGTGCTGGACTTAGAGTCCGAGCTGGAGTCCTCAGATGATGAAGAAAGCAAGAGGTCGCATTTGACCCTGTCTATTCAGTTACAGCTGGTATTGGACCGATATCCATCAGTGGTAAAGGAATTGACGTAAAAGCATCTGCAGCTTTACAAAGTAAAGCACCTACAGTTACTGGCTGCTAGGAGCCACGATGTACCTTGTGCAGATTTGACTGAATATATCAAACTATTTGTACATATCTTCGAACTCAAAGTGGTGAAATACATCAAGTGCAAAGAGGTGCGAGGGTCAGCAGTCTCAATGGCCACTCCAGCCAACTCAGTGAAATGCAAAATGAGTGTGCACCAATGAGTGCCATTGATTGCAGACACAATGGAATTGCTGAATGCGCATTGTCAGGCCAATGAGTCTCAGCAAGACTATGTTAGGCATCAAAATGCCGTGAACCATCAACACATTGTTAGCAGAGTGCCTCAACAGGCCTTATCTGAAGTAGAGACTGTGACAACGACTCCAGCAGAGCCAGAGGCATTAGTTGCAGTGCAAGAGGTTAAGACACCTCAAAAGCAAGTCACTATCAAGGAAGAGGTGGACAAAGTCCACATTCTTGAGGAGCAAATGCAACCATGATGCATAGTACAACATGTCCATCTAGTGGACAACTGGAACAAACATGTCAATTACCAGAGGATGTGCAACCAGAACTTGCGCAATCACGGTGAGTTGTTGATTGACAACCAGGGGGTAGTCTTTGAAGTTGCAGCAGCCAGGTTATACTCCTGAGAAGGAGTGCTTGGTCAACTATGTTGATGTCAATGGACATCCAGCATGGACATTGTGGGACTCAGGGAGTACCATTATGGGCATTATGCCCCAGTTTGCTCATGTTAATGTGATTTGCATTCATGAGTTGGAGGAGCTGTTAATGCTCTAGTTGGGGACTGTAAAAAGTTGTGCCATGGTGCAGTTTGGTGCTGAAGTGAGGGTAAAGATATCAGGGACATTAACCAAGAAGTATGTGGACATAGCAAATTTTGATCACTACGATATGATCATTGGTACACCGTTTATGCATAAGAACAAGATGTCCTTGAACTTTGTGAATAACATGGTTGTTGTGAATGGTGTGCCTTTGAAAGCAGAGAAAGTCATGTTGAATGACATGGATGGTCACCTGAGGTGCTATCGCACAACTGAAAAGTGGTGTGATAAATGCAACTGACTAGATGGTTGCAAGAAAGCGACTGTACAGGAGGTGGAAAATGTGCATGTCCCACTGAAAAGCCTGCTGGCAGATTTGCCAGCTATTCTGATGACTGAGGAAGAGTTTCAAGGAACTCTGAAGATGGGGAAGTATCCGGATGCAGATGGATATATGAAGAGAAAGCCTAATCAGACTACACAGCATAAGAATGAGTGTGGTAAATGCATGGTGGAGTCGCTGGAATGCCAGCTGACTAGCTCTCAAGTGAGGATGGAGGATCTTGTCAAGAACAAGGTATATAGTATAATAAGAACTGAAGGTGTAATGCCTGTTGATGACATGCAGCAACAATTCGCAGCTCGAACTGCTGAACTGGACAGAGAACCAGATGGTAGTGATGCTAGTAGTGATCACTATGAGAAGAGGGAGCCAAATCATTGCAATAATGATGGTGGGGGTTGTGATTGGAGACAGCACAATCAAGACAATCATAATCATTGTAATGGTGGCAGGCATGTGGGTGAATCACCAGCAGAGCGAGAGGTGAGGCAGCAGCCTACCCCACTGCTAGAACACAGTAGAGCCATATATGGAATCTGCACCACAAGCACAGGACTCAGCAGTGCCAGACACACTCCTCAGCCATTTGGAAGCAGTGAGACAGCCAGTCCCTGCAACTGCATCCTTTCTGCAGGACAGTTTGGCTGTCGTCATCATGGAGGGGTTGCTTGACCAGATCAAGCTGATAAAGAGGCAGCACATTGATGATGCCAACTGTGGTTGGGTGTGCTGGACATATACGCAGTACAATGCCGTCTCCAGTGCTTGGCGTGCGTAGTTGTGAGGAGTCCTGACAGGGTCCCAGTGTGCTCAAGCGGAGGTGATAAAACAATGCACTAAATTATAGCGCTTCAGGGGCTACCTGGCAGACGGTAAGCGTCGTAGCTTAAACAAAGATATTGAAGAAAAGACAAATAGCACAGCGTATTGTGCCCGTAGGTGGCACCATAAATGATGAAGATGAGATAGACAAGGCTAGCACCTGACTTAGTGACAAAGTCAAAGAAAGCTAGCGTGATTTGAACCCTAAGTGTAACTGTGCTCAAGAGGTTACGATTTGTTGTTATATACATGGAAAGTAGCTAGTTTTTATACTATGCACTACAGTATTTCCAAAATAAGTCCATTGATAGCGCTACCACTTAACGCCTCTCCTTGTGGTTGTAGCTAATGGCCACCTGTCAATGGCAACCTGCAGCACATGGATGACGGCGACCAATGGCAACTCTAAAACTACTTAGAAATGGTATGAGTTTGCTCACTTTTTGATGTTATTTAATTGGCCCTGCCATTCCAGGGTATGGTTGGAAAATCCTCAACAGATGCCGTGAGCGCTAATCCTGGCACTAAACATTGTGCCATCTTTTGATAGATTTGAATGTTGGGTCTGCATGTATCCTGTCTCGTCGTTATTGCTTCCTTTAGACTTCTGATTGAAGTGCCTCGGTGATTGACAGTGCCAATTACTAACTCCTTTCAGTATTGATCGGGGTTTGGTCAGAGTCAATTTCCCTCCGTTGTGCTAGCGCTATGAGTTCTGAGCCTTCTTGGTCTTCAAAGTAGGTGAATGGAGTGTGCTGAGGGACTGATACTGGTGATTTTTAAAGTAAATGGATAAGTCCTGCCATAGAGCGACAGCGCTAGGGCTGCTCTGTGCCCAAGCTGGTTGCTAGAGTCTCCAGTGTGTCAAGTGTTGGTCAACCTATAATGTACCTTGATGCGCTCAGTCCAAGTAGAAGCCTATCATCTCCCCCCAACTGAAAAATTGACTATCCTCAGTCAAAAGCTGTCATTAATTTGACTGCGCTACAGTTCGTGTGATGCCGCCGGTGCCATATAAAATCCTCTTCAAACTTTATCTCCTTGTATTTTTTGTCCCATCTGCTTCAGCATGTCCAATTTCAATGCCTCTGCCCTTCGTAACTTCTTGGCTAAAGCCTTCTATTTATTTGATTGTGCTAAGAATGTCGGTCCTGCCGATGCGCCACAGACTGTCCCTGGCATAATGCAACTTTATCAGTGGTGGCTAGTTGTATGTGGCTCTGACAGTTTCTGGAAGCGGGGTGTTGAGGTTTGCGAGTGGTGCATAGCCCAGTACCGTGAGTATGAAGGTGCCGAATGGTTGCACCCATTTACGGACCTTTTTGTAAGTTTTTAAGTTTGATTTTGGCTTTGTGGCACTAAGGTTCAGCACTCATACTAGGCTCCCTCCTTATCTGACGAGATCAGCGTGTTGTTGGCTAGTACCGAGGTTAGCAAAGTAAGTTTCTCCTTTTCTTCCCCAACTTTCCAATGTTTAACCTTGAGTAGTCAGTTGCTACGTCTCCCACCGTTGCCAGTCTTCCTAATGCCCCCTTGGTCTCCACTGTCCCTTCTGTTCCTGCCGCTCCTCCTTCTTCGACTTCTGTTCAGCCTTCTTCCGTTCTTGGCAGCCCTTTTCATGGCGCTGCTCCTTCCACTCGTCCTGCCCCAAGCACTGCTTCTCTTGTTTGCACTGCCCCTTCCCATTCAGCCATTAAACATATTGCCATTTCTTGTAGCAAATCACGAGCCGGCCCAACGTGTCCAACTTCCCATGATTTCCCACGTAATTTTGCATGTGTCCCTCCCCTATCTCTCTTATTTCATTTTACCCACTTTTCCTCCATCTAGATCAATCTCTCTGCTCGTGTTGCCCCTTTGTATGTTGTAAGTGTTTGTTCATCGTTGCTAGACTCTAGCACCTAATCTTTGATGTCGATAGGCGCCTAACCAGACCATGTTCACCGACGCAGAGCTTCATGACCTGTTGCATCTTCATCGCGATACAACCATTATTGATACCGGCCTCCCGGCTGGTGTCCAAGTACTGGGCACCAAGAAGAAGGTTACAGTTGCACCCTTGGAATGTCACAGATTTAGGGCAAAGATTGGCGTGGTAAGTACTGGTTCATCCTTGGTAGGTTGATGACATTGCTAACTTCTTTCTTAGTGTGACAAATGTTGGTCTGAGAACAATCCTGAGGGCTGCTGGTTCCCTACCACCTCTCTGCCTTGCTATCGGTGCAATGCATTGAAACGAGGCTGTGCCTTCAATGGGATTTGTACTCATAAATGGGGTAGGAACGCAATTATGCAAAGGAACTACAAGCACATGGTATTGGTTTGTAATGCCCGGGACTTTGTGCTGCAGCAACGTGATCTGGTGGCTACTCATCAGCCCACAGTGATGAGCACCACCAGCCTGGCACTACCAACTACCCAGGATGGCACCACCGTGGCAGCACCCTTTGCTCACTCTCCTTGTCATCCCGTCCCTTCGAAATATAAGCCTGTTGTTGCATCTCCTGGTAAGCACCGCGAGTTAGCGCCTGCTACCCCTGTGGTTTTGTCTGAGTCGTCTACGAATGAGGGGGAAGACACTGAGAGAGATGCTGAGGGAGAGGATGATGATGAAGCTGAGCCCGTTGTTGATACTGATGCGCTGTTGGTGGTACGTGCTCTCCTGCTTCGCCTCACTCCCCCTATCACCGCTAACCCTTGTCAGAGTGGCCCCAGTGGTAACCAGTGCGTAGTTTTCTTAACTTCTTTTCTTTAGTGCTAACTCCTTGGTTGTTAGGTCCCCCACTCCTGTTCCCGTCGTCTTGGATATCCTTCCTGCCAAAGACATTGTCATGTCTGTTGCCAGCGCTACTCCTGTTCCCGAGCCGGTTGTGGCTAGCGACGCTCTTGTCGCTCTTCCTATCACTCCGTCCCTTACTCCTCCCCACAGCTTCTCCTCTCTTGCTAGTACTTGTGAGTCTTCTATGGCGCCAAAGTCCGAAGGATCCTTGGTGCCGCAGGGTGAGCACCATTGCTGCTGGAGGTACTTGCCTTCCTATGGCATCCACCTATCCTCCGCTAGAGCCATGTCCCCCAGTGACGAGCGCCATGAATGGACACCCCATGTGCCTGTAACTGTTTGGGTACGTCCTTCCTTATCAGCTTCTTCTCTCCCTTTTTCTAATTTCTCGGTAAGTTCGATCCCTTTTGGACGCCCCCTCCCGTGATGCGAGTTTTTAGCAATGCCTTCTCTTGGCTCGGGAACGAGTTTTCCTATCCTGTTACTCCCCTTCGTCCTTCCGCCGGCCTTTGCCAGCAACTTTGCCATATTGAGGATGCGACCAAAGTCGTTGGTCACAAACTTGCCAACCTGCATCCTTGTGTCTCCACCCTAGCGCGCTGTGAGCTCTTCCTGCTCAAGCTCCATGACGATGTTACTGATGCACTTGAGTGGCAAGCGAGTAACGCAATTCAGGATGGGGACTTGCTTCCTTTGGGCGATCACGCCCTTCCCAAGTATGATCCGTAGTCACCGGCCCATAGCGCTTTGAACTTTGTTGGACTTTGTCAATTTTTTGATATGTACTTTGTAGTTCGTGGTACTAAAATAAATGCTCCCCCCTTGTTCCAAAATCGTCAGTTTGTAAGTAATCAAAAGAAAAATAAAAAAAAGGAAACGCTCAGTAAATCATCATAGCGTAAAAACCCCTTTGCCAGCGCAGCCCAATAGCCAATATCATGCCAGCCTAGAAAGAAAAGGGTATCGTCTGTAGAAAATAAGTTGATTCATTCAAGAAGTTTAATGTATAAGAAATAGAGTGCTACTGATCGCTTGTGGTTATTCGGTGATGGTGGCTATAAGCACTAGATCTCAAAGGTTAACTTCCTCTTTGTGCAACCTAAAAATGAGTTAAGCGCATCCTATTGGTTCATGTCTGCATCAGGGTCCAAGCCCCTTGAGAAGTGCCCTCCCATGCTGTCGCTAGTTGAAACGCTGCCTGAGTCCTATAAATTGCCCATGCCTTGGCAGCATCTCATTAGTCTTCACGATGGAAAGCCCAACCGGCATTGTGTGGTCACCCCGCTGTGATTGTGCTCATGTCATGATTGATCCCCCCACTTTCCTGGAACATGCTACCTCCTTTTTCCACCACTACCCAGCGGTCAGCGTGCCCAGACTGACTGATGGAGTCGTTGAGTTAGGTTGTCGCTGCCAGCTACTTTGTGCGGCTTGTGAGATCTGGAACAACGACCTGCTGTTGACTCATTTTGGTATGGAGAAGAACTGGAGTCGGATTTTTCAGGTGCACTATTGCCTTTTTTGCCCTCCTTCTCTTCTAACAATTGCCAAATAAAGCAAATTGCAACCAAGGAAACAAAAGAGCGTCTTGAGTTGCTGCTGGAGGAGAGTCACTATCTGGTTTGTCGCCTTATTACCTTGTTTCTTTTCCTTCTAACATGTCGCCTTGCTAGGCGCCTCGCTCGTCTACTGGTGGCTGACTTTTTTGCAGTCCTGCTGAAGGCTGGAGGCCTCCCAGGCCTCTTCTTTTGCCCGGTCCTTGATGCTCATCTGTCTCCCATGTTGTTTATGTAAGTCGGCTCCTTCTTTTCCATGGCGCCACCGGGCTGACAGATTTTAGATACTTAATTTCTTTTATCGTAGTTTTATGAAATTGCATCACTGTTGTTGCCCCCCCCCTGTGATTGTTGTGTGCATGTAAGAATTCCCAAGTATCTGCGACTCTGCAAGTAGCTTGAAGTATTTTATGGGTTCTGGCACTGTTAACCCGGTCAGTATCACATCATGCCAGAACCTTCCCTCCTTCTTGATGACCCCATACTCATTCATCACCCTGTCATTCTAGATTGCCTCAAGCTGTTCCTTGCGTTAATGCCTTCTGGTGGCTTTCTGCACGAGAACAGTAATATCATGACCCTGGTACGCAGGTACCGTCTCCTGCTAGCGGCGTCCAAAGAATGGATGATCAACTTGGATCCTGACTTAGTCACCGTACGTTCTCCATTAGCACGTGTATTGAGCCATGCTCATGCATTTTGTAGGAGCCTGTTACAGGTAATGCATCAAGTCTACACAGCCTTCTCCATGAGACTGGGAGTTTGGTTAGTGTCTGTCTCTTCTCTCCTGACCTTAAGTTGCTAATTCCTTGATGCTTTCTAGAGCCTCTCATGGCTCCCCCTGCCCACTCTCATTAACCTCAGCACTCGTAGAGCCGTGCTCACATGCCTGATCATTCCCTTTACGGCTTTAGAGTCCCACCCAGATGAGAACGGGTGGTACTCATCCCCTGCTCCTTCCGCCGCTCCTCTGGGCGCTTCCCGTGTTCCACCTATGGGGGCTCCTCCCACGCCTCCTCCTAGCGCTCCAGTTCCTCCCCTTCCTGGCGCTCCTCCCATGCCGCCTCATGCTGCGGTGCATCCCCCTTCCGGCGCTCCTCCTGCCTATAGGCGACACAAGGACCGAGTCAAGGGTCCTCGTCATAGGTCTTCCTCTATTTCGTAGCTTTTGTAGCCAAACTCGGTTTGCTAGTTCATTTTATATTAATATCAACCATTTATTTATTCTTTATGGTTGTCGTGTTGCCTAAGTCCGATCAAGGAGGGCACTAACAGCTAGCGCCTTGTTTTTTGTATGCGTTTATTGCTCCTCATCTTCATCTGGAGTATGTTGGTCAAAATAACTCAGTCGGTAGGTAAAACGACTAAATTATCACTCTATATACCTGTTGGTCAAAATAACTATGAATATCTATGTCAGCTCCGTGGTATAATGATTGGAGTAAGTCTACACACCTCAGTTGGTAGGTAAAACGACTGAGGGTGTGACTCTTCCATTCCAATCCGTATCCCTCTGGTACTGTATAGTTTTTTTCTGTTTCCATCTCTTTTTCTCCGTCTGCAGCACACTGACCTCGTGACCTCGCTCACGTGCGCGCGTACCGCGATCCCCTTTCCAACACTCCCCTGGGCTCGCGGTACTCGGTGCTACTCGCAGAGTCGAAGTGCTACGCAGAAACGATAGTGCTGTGGTCAAGCAAGGGGCTTGGTGAACAAGTCTGCGATGTTATCAGAGCTTGGTACGTAGGTGATCTCGATTTTCCCACTCTCGACCGCGTGGCGTATGAAGTGATGGCATACATCAATGTGTTTGACTCGGTTATGGTTTCGTTTGTTCTCTGCTATCGCGATTGAGCTGTTGTTGTCCCCCTTCAGGGATGCTGGTAGTGGCACCACCAGGCCTACTTCGAACAACGCGGCATACATCCATTGGACTTGCTCCCCCGCTCTCCCTAGAGCAATGTACTCTGCCTCTGTCGTTGACGTCGACACCGTATCCTGAAACTTCGCACTCCAACTGGTGGGTCCTCCTGCCTGTATGTACACGCCCCCGGATATTGACTTGCATGTGTCTATTTCGGCCACGAAGTCAGAATCGTAGTATCCCCGGGGCACATAGTCAGTGTATCCTGGCCCCCCGTATCGTAGCTTGTAACTTATGGTGCCTTTGATATACCGCATGACATGCATTAATGCCTGCCAGTGTGGCTTTCCAGGGTTCTTCATGAACCTGCTGGGTGACGTGATGGCGTATGCGATATTGGGTCAGGTCTCTATTTGCGCGTACATGAGTGATCCTAGTACCTCGCAGTATGGTTTGTTTTACATGTACTCACGTTCCTCCTCGGTTACTGGTGCCTGGGTGCGGCTGAGTACAATTCTGGGGGGAAGTGGCATGTATTTAGGGGTGCAGTCCGACATTCCATACTTTTCCAGAGTGTGCTTCAAGTACTCCTCCTGGTCGAGAACCACGAGTTTCAGATCCCTGTTGCATGTGATACGAATTCCCAACACGAATCTGATTTCCCCGAGGTCCTTTATCTCATACTTCTCTCCTAGTTCAATCCGTGCCCGGGTTGCTTCTTCCCTGGATGAAGACATGCCTGACGTGTCGTCTGTGTAGGTGCTGGTAATGGTTTTCTCCCCATTACAATCCCTGGACCTCACCGATTGGTCAGCCTCTGACCTCCTGTATCCCAGTCGTGTCATGTCCTTATCGAGGGTACGCCACCAATTATTCGCTCCATCCATCATCCCGTATATCGCTTTATCGACCAGTGATACTAGGTTTCTCTCATTGTCGTCCCCCTCATCGCACTTACTCCCCCAAACCCGCTCGCCTGCGTTGACATCGACCCGGTAGACCTTGCTTGGCTTGACTTCGTACCCCTCAGGTTGTTCCATCAGGATTGGGACTTGCATCGGTGCATTAAGGTAGGTGCTTGTGTAATCAATCTGCCACATTTCATAATCCAGTATTGCCCCAGCTGTGAGGTTGATTTGTAGGGACTTGTATTTCACTACCGATGCGTAAGTAGCAAAGTAATCGACTCCCGGAATCTGGGAGAAGCCCTTGGCAACCAGCCGTGCCTTGCGCCCAACTACCTTGCCGTCCACGTCATATTTGAGGGCAAAGGTCCAGCGATTCTTCATCGTCCTCGCTCCAGCTGGGCGTTCGACCAAGCGCCACACCTTCCACTCACGCATCTTCTCCATCTCGAGGTCCATCGGCCCTTTCCACAGGTCGGGTCGCCGCATTGCCTCAGAATAGGACTTGGGCACCCATAACTTGTCTGAGTCACTAGAGTGTGCAGCCAAGGCTCCCGGCATACTGGCGTAAGTTTCTTCCTCGCTTTCAGGGTCGTCGTCGCTGTTGGGCGGGTTCTCCGTGTACATCTCAGGGTTGTTCCTTCATTTAGCCGCCAGTCTATCGGATCGGCGAGGTCCCTCACTAGGTAGGGTACTTGGTCGCAATAGCGCGTCATGGTTGGTCGGTGTTCGGTCAATCTGTGGGGCCAGTGGCTTGTCTGCTGGGGGTGGGTTTGGGCTGTCAGTGCTATCTGCCTCCTGGATGCCGAATACTTTGAACAGGTCAATGCCTTCCCCAGTCTGAGTGTCTGGGAGCATCCTGTGGGGGGCTCCTTCCTCGAAGACTACGTCCTGGGACCTGATCATGCGGCCCGTATCACGTTCCAGCAGCTTGTAGTCGCCTCGACCAAAGTATCCGACCATCACTGTTTTGACTGAGCGTGCGTCCAATTTGCTTCCCCCATCCTCGCAAGGGATTTGAGCGTACGCGGTGCACCTGAAGGGTCGCAGGTGTGCTACATCGGGTTTGCGGCCGGTCCTTATCTCATGGGGTGTCCTCCCTGGATGCCTAGAGCTCGGGACGAGGTCAAGCACGTATACAGCGGTTGCAGTAGCCTCACCCCAGTAATGTCCTGGGAGCCGTGAATCACTAAGCATGCTCCTCGCAAGGTCAAGGATGGTGCGGTTACATCTCTCTGCCACCCCATTCGCGGCGGACGAGTGGGGTGCTGTGGTTTCATGGGTAATCCCCCTCTTACAGCAGTATGCTTCCCACAATTCGTTCTTGAACTCAGCACCCCCATCCGTTTGTATGCATTTGACCTGCTTCCCCCACTGTGTCTCTGCTCGGATGTCAAACACTTCCAGGCATGACACGGTTGTTTCTGCTGTCTTGTTTGAGAGGTACCATGTTGTGCATTCAGCGCCGCCCTGATCGGTTGCCACAAGCATCAGGCTCTTTCCTCCTGTTGTCTGGACTCGTGCAGGTCCCCAGATATCGAAGGTAACTCTCTCATATGGGGTGCATTCTGGTTCCACATCCGCATCAAATGGGCGTCTACTCTGCTTGCCGAGGATGCAGTCCTCGCATCTGCCAGTAACCTTGGACTTCGTGACTGTGAGTCCATTGACCATGTCCCCGCATATCATTTCGCGTATCGTTCCCTCGCCTATGTGTGCGAATTGGCAATGCCATGTCTCAAGATCGGTTGGGTGGCTAATGGATCTGGTTGCCATCGCAGTCGGTGCCTGGACGAAGTCCACGACAAACATTGCTCCGTCCATCTGGCATCTGAGGAATGGGTCGCCACCCGGGGTTCTCATCACCGTGCTCCCATCGTCCATGTCAATTTTCACTCCCTTGCGGACCAGGCATCCGAGCGAGACAAGGTTGTGGAAGAGGTCGGGGGCATGGAGGGCATTGTCAAGTGTAATCTCAATTGTTTCGTCACCAAATTTAACCCATTTCCTCACACGCCCGCATCCTGCTACATGGAATTTACCGCCCTCAGCTGTTATGCCCACTGCGTCCACACTACTTGGCAGTCCATATGTGATAAAGTCGGCTCGGTCTGTGAAGAAATGCCAACTAGCACCTGAGTCTGCATATGTGATGACTTTTCTGGACTTGCCGCCGTGGATCAGCGTCAATAGTGCTAGGCACCAGGGGTTAGGGCTATTGTCAGCTGGGGTACTGGTCACGTAGTTTGCCTGGGGAGGCATGACGGTGGCGTTAGGGGTCGATGACGTCATGTTGTTCGTGCTTGTCTTCCCCTTCCTCCACCACTCAGGGTACTGCCCCTCCATACCTCCTCCCTTTCGGAAGCATTTCTCCTTTGTGTGGCCAATCCGTCCGCAGTTCGGGTTTTTGCATTTCACGCTGTTCCGATCTGTCCGGTGCTGGCCAGTTTGGGTAGACAGTGCTTGGGTGGAGTTGGTAGGTGCGATTACGTTGGGGCCATGGAGTAGGAGTGCATGGGTTGTGAGTCTTACGATAACGTTGGCCGAGGTTTTCTGGTCAAACAGAGCCCCCGTAACCGGGGCCCAGGAGCTAGGCATTGACTTGATGATATATGCTCTAAATCTCGTATCACTTATGTCTGCTCCCTGATCGTTTGCCTTGGCCCACGCAGATTGGAGGGCCCTGAAGTGACTTTCAATGTTGGAGCCGTCTCGATACTTTATCGCATTGAGTTCCTCCTCTGCCTGGAGTAATCCTAGGTCTGACTTGGTGTTGTGCAGCTTGGTTAGTGACTCCCAAGCCTCTGTGGCGGACCCGTTGAGTTTAACGCCCGCACCAATTGGGTTAATTACGTTGAGCACTATCATGCTTTGAGCATATGCATCTCGCTGTTGCCATTCATCGGTTGTTGGGTTTGCCACTCCCCACCACGTCGTAGACGTCTTTTTAGAGGTATCCGTGCGTTCACTTTGCTCAGTTTTCGCGATCGGGTTTTTAATCTTTCCAGTCAGGTAATCGAAAAGTCCACGCCCTCAGGCTGCCTCTGTTATTGTTGTTTTAAACGCAGTCCAGTTCGACCCATCAAATCTCTCTTCTGCGGGTAGCAGAAATAACGATGGGTTGTTCATGTTTCTTGGTTTTGGTGAGTCGTCTTATTTATCTGAGTGGCTCGGGGCCCATAACCTGTTGGTCAAAATAACTCAGTCGGTAGGTAAAACGACTAAATTATCACTCTATATACCTGTTGGTCAAAATAACTATGAATATCTATGTCAGCTCCGTGGTATAATGATTGGAGTAAGTCTACACACCTCAGTCGGTAGGTAAAACGACTGAGGGTGTGACTCTTCCATTCCAATCTGTATCCCTCTGGTACTGTATAGTTTTTTTCTGTTTCCATCTCTTTTTCTCCGTCTGCGGCACACTGACCTTGTGACCTTGCTCATGTGCATGTGTACCGCGATCCCCTCTCCAACAGAGTGGTCTCGTCATTGTCCACCAACTCAGTCTCTTCAAGTTCTCGGAGTTTGGCCATGTCAATATCCAGTGCCGACAAAGATAAAGAAATGTGTTCGTGCACTAAGTAGGGAATGAGTTGGAACACCATGACCAGTCGATGCAAGACTGAGCTGTCCAACTCGCAGAGTAAATAAGCACCTCCCCTATTGCAGAAAACTACTATGAGGGGTCCTAGGTATCAAGGTCGCATCTTTTTGTTATGGGTAACTTTGATTTTCAAGTTGCACATTAGTACTAAGGCGCCAGCTGTAAAGTTGTAGTCATGGATGGTAGCGCTATGCTTGTTCTCAAATTGCAATGCAGCCTGTCATCTAGCTTGAAATACCACCTCGTGTAAGGCTCAAGATCCTCCATGCATCATTGTAAGTCAATAGCACGCCTAGCGATCATATTGGTAGAGGATAGTATTGAGTTCAGTGGTGGTTGTAAGTAAGTCGCTTCCACTACGTTGGCTGGGAGAAGTGGATGGGTGCCGGTCGCTGCGTAGTAGGGTGAACAACCCATCCTTTTCTGTACAGTCACCTGCTCCAACCAGAAGACCGAATAAGTCGCTTCGCTCCAACGACTCTTGTCTCTATCTACCGCCTTGAATAGCGCCTGTCAAACATCAAAATAGGATCTTTCTACAATCCCGTTGGCACGTTTATTGTAGCCAGAGACTCAAATGTGCTGTATGTTGTATTTCTTGGCGAGATAAGTAAGCGCCTTGACTATAGGCACTTCATTGTCTGTAACGATCTCATGAAGGGCTCCCCATCTGCAGATAACGTCCTCAAAGAGCCACTTAGCTATAGCATCAGTATTTTCTTGTTGGAGCATACAGAACTCCGGCCAATGTACCAAGGAACACCTTCTTTGGATGATGTATTTGTAGCGCCCTGACTTGGGCATGTGCATAGTGACGATATATATTTTTCCAAATAACGGCGCTGGAGTCGCTACTGTTGGGGGAATAAGAACCTGACGTGTCTGCTGGATTTGGCAAAGATGACAAGTGCGAATATACCATGCAATATCGGCACTAACTTGAGGCCACCAGAAGCGCTCCAAAAGGTTTGCCCTTGTCGCATAGAGTCCTTGGTGTTCTAAGTCGTCGTGCATGGCGTGTAGAATCCTAATTTGATTGTCTGGTTTGATTACTAGCTTATGGGTGCCATCTCTATTTCATCACCAAAGTCGATCTTCCACTATGAAGAAAGTCGTTGCGTATCGAATGAAGGTGGCGTATTCCATATCTGTAAGGTCTGATGGTCATCACAAATCCTGTAGCCACTTCCTAACCTGGTCAACTCGCTGATCTTCTGACTTAGCTTTGGTGCTTCGAGGTACTGCCGAATATGGCAGGTTTTGACTGTCTTCTCGCAAGGGTCTTGGTTCCTCAACTATCTTTAGATCGTTAGATGGCTTAGCGACATTATAGATACTGGCCATGTAAAAAGTTAATGATGCCTGATATGGTCAAGGCTGGTATGGAACAATAGGGTGTAGCCAAGTTAAAACTGGCTGGTCTTTGTGAAGTGCCGGAATAAGCAACTGGATGATATGTATGAAACCATGCAGTTAGTCGATCCAGTCATCAAATACGTTGTTGTTGCTATTGTCTAGCGCTTCATCTTCCAGCTATCTGGGCTGCCTAGATAATCTGTCCGGCCTGTGAAACACGCTTTTGACATGTACTAACTTGAAGTGAAACATTAATATTGCTACTACCCAGCAATTCATACTGGCCAAAGGCTGAATATTGGGATTCTGGAGCATTTCTTTGATGTAGCGCGCGTTGACTTCGACAATCAGGTTTTGGACCCCAATAAGGTACATGCATAGTGCCTGAAACGATTGAAACAAGCCATATAACTCTAGCTTGGGCTGGCTGTAGCACAATTCTCTGGCATTAAGGGTAATCGATCCGAAGCAATTGTAGTATCTGATTTTTTGATTTGTGCCATCACACTGACATAAAAAGAAGCCAACTGCAATATATGAAGTGTCAACGGCAAGTATAATGGGATTGGTGGTAGTATAGTCGATAGGCACCAAAGGCTTTGCTTCCTGTAGCGCCTTTACTAAGTCCTTCTGGGCCTTGATCTGGTCAGGTCCAAATTTGAAAGGAACCCCGGAACAGGTTAAGCGATTAAGGGCATTTGCGCGATGCAAAAATGGTGTATAAACATGTGCAGCACCCCTACAGTGCCCAAGAATGCACATACTTCTGAGAGGTTATGACAGACCCCCCATTTCTCCAGAAGTGCTAATCGGTTCTCTTCTGGGATCCTGCCTTCTGGTGTGCAAACATGCCCTAAAATTTTAAATTGCAGTGCGCAAAGAACGAGCTTGTGCCCTGAAAATGTCCTGCCACAATACTTCATACGCTGGAGCACTCGGTTAACTAGTTGAAAGAAGTCCTATAGTGCCATACGGATATTAGAATTTTCCAGGTGCACTTCAGGCCTGCCATTCACCAGGCACCAATCCTTTGGGCCCTTAACTCCTACATCGTCTATGAAGCTGAGCACATGGTGGGGTATTTTGAGCTGTAGAATAAATGTAATATTGTCGTGGAATATGGGTACCGAGTTCACCCATCCCATAGGAAGTGTGACTAGTTGTAGCACTTCAAACAGCGTTTGAAATGTCGTCAAGTTGCGAGAGGAAGGATGGATTAAGCGCTTGTCATAGCCAACGTACAAATCCAGGGTAGCACCACATATTTGTCCCACGAAAGATTCAGCGACATGATCAGAAAATGGCGGTACCCCTGAATGATGGATTGTGACTTTGTTTAGCGGTTCTAGGCTGTGGACTATACGTAGCTTCCTGTTTTTTTTAGTACACAAAACCATCTCAATCGGTAGGCTGAATTGGAAGGCTCATAAACTCCTGCCACTATTTTAGAGCAAATAATTTGGCAAACTTTGGCCTCAATGCCTGGCGGTATGGGTCGGTTATGCTCAGTCCAGGGTATGTGAGGTATTGTCAGTATAACCACTGGTGGAAAGAAGTCAGTTCTGAGCTTACTACGCTCTGAGTCCTCCCAAGCGAACACCTCATTCTGTTTTTGCATGATGTCAACTAATACGTCCATTTCCGCTGTCGAGAGAAAGCCGGTATCATGGGTGCTAAGAAATGGCGCCTTCCATTCTTCTGTAAATCGTCTTGTCAGTTCGAAGGGTAGTGGGTTTGGGTCGAGTTTTGGCAGGGTAGCTAAAGGGTCGCCTAATATTTTTCGTTCAATGCGAAATTCCTTGGGTATGGTGCTTGCTACCGGTTTCGTCTTAAGCGCTATGGGCTTATATTTCTTCTTGACCTGAACCCCTTTGCACTTAGGAGTACTATTGCTAGTGAACATATTATAAATAGAGTCATGGTTTCTAGCAAAACCTGATATCAAAGGTTCTTTAGAGTCAGGAGTAGAAACGAAATAAGTGTCTGTGTCAGGGGACTCCTCATTTCTTCCTTTTCTCACTCCTTATCTCTTCACTCTCCTTCCATTCATTCTCTTATTTCTTCTGACATTATTTCATTTCACTGTTTCTATTCTTTCAACACTATCTGTTAGTACTACTCTCAGCCCTTGAGATGCTCTGGTTCTTTAGCCACCATTCAGACAAGTGTGGGCCCACTCAGCACCGCTTCCAGACTGCTTATATAAGCCAGAGTTTGCCAGAGTTTGCCCCTTATTTGTACAAGTGTTTGTGTAGGCAATTTTCGAGTTTTTAAGGTTTTGTTGTACTGTACAGTTGTTTCCCATGCTTCAGAGGCCCCAGAAGCGTCCAACCTGGCATAGGGAATCCCTAGACTTGTTCTCTTTGGATCTCCCTCTGCCAGCTGTGTGACTGAGCCACAGCCTCTAGAGGTTGCCCTTACAGTCTGTTGGAAGGTTTTCAGTAATATCTGATGCAGTAAGGTATAAGTAAGATAAAGCTTTGCTAGTGAGCGGCAAAGAAGAATTTAAAATTTCATGGGCTAACAGGGTATGTGATATAAAGGTTACTTGCCCAGTTCAATGGTTATAGTCCAAGATAAGCACTTCATCTCCATGATCCTCATCACTCATCTCCTTGATGGTGCCAGAAAACACTTGCAAGGGTTGTTGCTAATGTAAGGTTGCTTTCTCAGTCCTGGCTTCTGGAATTTCCCTCGGGGAAATGTTGGTACCATTCTTCTGATGCCTGAGTTAGGATCGCTAATAGTTAGCGTTGTTTCTTCCTCTGATGTTGTCTTGACTACCAATCGCGCTAACACATTGAAGGGTCTTCCTAATAATAGGTCGTAAGCAGGCGATCTAAGTATGTGAATTTGCAGATAGAATGTAAGGTCGCCAATAGCACATGGCACGTTCTGGGCCATGCCCAAGGATCAATCAATCATGCCATTAGCGCTCTGCATATTAAGAATGATTGTCAGGTCATAAATGATGCCTAGTTCATTAGCGACGTCGGCTGCCATTGAAATAATTTGTGATCCGCTGTCTACAATAGACTCTATCTCGCTTTTTCCATCAACTGTCAACATAATTGAGCGAATTGTGTGAGAGTCTTGGGCTACAGTGAGGATGGCAGGATTGTTGCTAGATCTTAGTGACTTGAGGTAGGTTTTAACTGGGTCAATGGACGTAGCTTCTTTGGGTGGCATGGCCTCTTCTTTGATTTCTGGTAATACCGTCTCCGTTATGTACACAAGTCCAGGTAGCGCATCGTCGCATTCATCCACCGCCGTTACATTGTTAGCTATGTTTTGTCGAGGAGTAACCGCTGTACACATCTGATTCCTGACATCTGGTGCCACACTGCATAGCTCTCCTACTGATAGCGTAACTTGACCCTTCATAATGCGATCGAATACCTGCTTGGATTTTTTCATATCATAGATGGGTGCAGTTGGTCAATAGCCCCCTGCCGGTTTGTCTGGTGCCCCAAAGTTTCAATTTACAGGTGGAGTGTAGTTACTGGCAAGTTCTGAATAAGAGTGCAGTGGTGGTTCTGTTATGGCAGGTGCTTTAGTTGCGTCAGGAATGTCATCATTAGCGCTAGCGTTCGGAGGTTTTGCTGGCGCTGGTTCCAAGGTAGTGCCTGTGGGCCTATAGTCCTTTAACAGTTGCTTGCCCTTTTTGATCTCTACTCCATCAAAGACCTGATTCTTTAGCGACTTCAATTTTCTTTCTAATGTCTCAATCCTTTCCTCGTGTGATAATGTGGGTCGCTCATTAACAGCGTTAAGCTGGAGTACTTCATGGATTAGCACCTGTTGTGGAGTCACTTCTGCCTCCATTGCTGCCATACTATTGAGGCTGCCTGTCGTTAAGTTCCCAGGATTATGTTGGTGCTACTCATCAATTCATCCCTGGAAAGTTCTGTGCTCTGGATACAGAGGAATGTTAGCATTCGAGGGTAGGACTATTTTGCCATCAGCACCTTGGCGCGCTTTTCCTTGGCATAGATACTGTTTGAGGGGAGCGCAGCGGCCTCTAGTCATTGTATGTCCTGCCTCGCCACAGAAGTGACAAAGCCCGGGTTGCATATTACTTTGTGGCACGCTCAAGCTGGACGAGATCAGTGTTTCTAGCTTGCTCATAACATTAGCAATGGCTGTGTTGACTGTGTTTTCTAAATCCTCCTTCTTGACAAAGCTTCCCTGGTTGTTAGCAGCACTAGGCGCTGGCACCACAACTGGCAGCACATTTCCTCCATTATCAGTGCTAAAAGGTCACTGAAACGGGATGCCAGTATCTGTGCCTTTAAGTATCCATTTACCTGCATCAAAGATGTCTTCTATATCATAAGGTTCCTCAGGATGGTGGTCGGACTTGAGAATTTCTAAGCGATGAGCTATCCAGGTCCATAACAATGTCGGCATTCCTTGTTGAAACAAGCACCGTTCCTCGTTCTTGTAGAGTTTGCCATTCTGTACTAGCCATCGTGTGATCTACTGGAAATCTCAATAATAGGTAGATAACGTGCCTAGCGTATAAATGCCCATTGCAAAGGTATCTTGTACCAGTTTCTGGATTTCCAAAACTGTATAATGCGTGGACTCTTCAGTGCCAGAGTACAATTTAATAATGGCCTTTTTCTATTCATCATAAGTAAATTGTCTAGGCACTGTGTCCTTGGTCAATCCTTGGAACTCATCCATCCCTGTCCAGGATTCCGCAGTATTGTAGAAAACGTATCTGGTGGCGTATTCTTTCATCTGTGTGTTATTGGTGACTCAGCAGTCACGTAGTAAATATTCCAATTTTCAAAAATACTGTATTAGCTTGCGAGGCTTCGTTTTGTCCCATTTTGGCAACAAGAAGTGGTTTCTTGGTGGCATGTGTGGTGTGTTTGCCTGCTCCATATTAGCTGGCATTGATGTTGTAGTAGGAATAGTGGTGTTAGTGTTAGTCTTGCTTGGCATGGTCGTAGTCAGTACAGGCTCAAGTAGTTCTGAGTCGCTAGGTTCTGGCAATAATGACCTAGACAGCTCTTCCAAAGGAGTAAGTGGTGTATGGTTTCACCTGCTAAGTACTTGAATGGTCGGGAGAATGGGAAGAAGCTTTTAGCCAAGCTATCTGGAGCAGCTTCAAGTTCCTGGTCTAAAGTCTGCCTTGGTAGCACGCCTGGTAAATGCAGCAAGTTGGTGGGAATCTGTTCAAACACGCTCTCCAATAGGAGGCAGCGCTGTCACTGGGCTCGAGTTTCCGGCGGAATTCTGCCTTAATAGAACCCCTCGTGGTGGGCTCCAAAATGATGATGCCAACTGTGGTTGGGTGCACTGGACGTATACGCAGTACAACGCCATCTCCAGCGCTTGGTGTGCGTAGTTGTGAGGAGTCCTGACAGGGTCCCGGTGTGCTCAAGCGGAGGTGATAAAACGATGCACTAAATTATAGCGCCTCGGGGGCTACCTGGCAGATGGTAAGCATTATAGCTTAAACAAAGATATTAAAGAAAAGACAAATAGCACAGCGTATTGTGCCTATAGGTGGCACCGTAAACAACAAAGACAAGATAGACGAGGCTAGCGCCCGACTTAGTGATGAAGTCAAAAAAAGCTAGCGCAATTTGAACCCTAAGTGTAACTGTGCTCAAGAGGTTACGATTCGTTGTTATATACATGGAAAGTAGCTAGTTTTTATACTATGGGCTATGGTATTTCCAAAATAAGTCCATTGATGGCGCTACTACTTAGCGCCTCTCCTTGTGGTTGTAGCTAACGGCCACCTGTCAACGGCGACCTGCAGCACATGGATGACAGTGACCAACGGCAACTCCAAAACTACTTAGAAATGGTATGAGTTTGCTCACTTTTTGATGTTATTTAATTGGCCCTGCCATTCCAGGGTATGGTTGGAAAATCCTCAACAGACGCTGTGAGCGCTAATCCTGGCACTAAACATTGTGCCATCTTTTGATAGATTTGAATGTTGGGTCTGCATATATCCAGTCTCGTCGTTATTGCTTCCTTTAGACTTCTGATTGAAGTGCCTCGGTGATTGACAGTGCCAATTACTAACTCCTTTCAGTATTGATCGGGGTTTGGTCAGAGTCAATTTCCCTCCGTTGTGCTAGCGCTATGAGTTCTGAGCCTTCTTGGTCTTCAAAGTAGGTGAATGGAGTGTGCTGAGGGACTGATACTGGTGATTTTTAAAATAAATGGATAAGTCCTGCCATAGAGCGACAGCGCTAGGGCTGCTCTGTGCCCAAGCTGGTTGCTAGAGTCTTCAGTGTGTCAAGTGTTGGTTGACCTATAATGTATCTTGATGCGCTCAGTCCAAGTAGAAGCCTATCAATGTATCAGTGCTGGAACAGATTGATCACACATCTAAGTGCAAAGTTTCATCCATGGAGGAACTGACTGCTGAGGTCAAGAGGGCTAGATATCAGCCCATTCAACCAGTCGAGCCTCCACAGACTAGGATGCCATTGGCAGCATGGCCAGCACACCTGGAGCAGTCTGCTCAGCCTGTTGCTTTGTCTTTGCGGCTACCCATCAGGTCCAGTCGGAGTTACTGGCTGTTGTCAGTGAGCCTCTGGCTGACCTGTCCTTGGGTCAGTGGAAAACTGCATCATCTCGGGCCCCACCTATGGGGTCCAAAACTGTTACCACGGCACCCTGGGTGCCAACTCATAGTACATCCTGTGCTGAGTCAGGAGGAATAACTCTGGTGCAAAATGCGCCTGCCCCTCAGGTGGCTCAGCCACAAACTGTTTTGTCTGCCTCAGCAAAGTCAGGGCCATCTCATCAGCATTGCGGCCACAAGCTGCCTCTTGATGCCTTCAAATTGGAGGTCATAGCCTTTTCTGCTGGCATTTCCGCATGAGCAGGAGAAGTCCAGATGCTTTTTATGCTGCCAGTCTTTGTACCAGCCCTGCCAGAACAATACCCTATGGTTGTTTTGACCCAAGACCCCCACATGCCAGAACAATATGATGGTCTGGTGGCAACCTTGAGAGAGAAACCCGTGCCTGGAAAAGGCCAAGCGCCAGTTACATCCTTGTCCAATGAGAGCAACTATGGAGAGTCAAGCTCGGAGCATGAGGAGGATGGAACACTTATCAGGACATTGTGGTGGACCATGCCTACCATATGCACTGGCAAACCCTCTTCAGGTTCACATTATGTCGAGCTCTCTGTGCTAATAGCACAGCCAAATCTGTGATCGTTTGGTGCATGACCCTTGTCATGGCCCAGCTGGGGCTGTACTGTAAGGTGATTGCCTCATATGACACCATGTTTCCTGAGCAACCATTTGAGCCCCAACATGGGCCAAAGCTTGAGATTCATCAAGTTCACGTGCCTGATGAGCAGGCACAGAACTTCTCTGATGACAACGTGTTATGCATCCTTCTACACAACTGGATTCTGCTGGACTGGGTGGACCACACCTACACTTATGGTGTGGTCTTCCTGGAACAGCAGTTCCACTCTCTGATGATGTCTATGGACATCTTTAAGCAAATTGACGATGAGTGCAGGGAGCACCTCTCCATGTATAGCACCCCTCCCACAATCCTGCAATGGGATGGATAGCGGGAGATGACCAAAGATGACCATTATTGTCTTATGTTCAAACATCATAAGGAGAGCAATTTCCCAGTCAATCCTGAGGCCAATGGCCTCTACTATC
The DNA here is from genome assembly GCA_003313075.1 of Termitomyces sp. MG16. NCBI lineage: Eukaryota > Fungi > Basidiomycota > Agaricomycetes > Agaricales > Lyophyllaceae > Termitomyces > Termitomyces sp. MG16. Next base: position 33,368 of record QGOA01003737.1, read on the forward strand.
TCATTGGACTGGACCCAAATCAGGTCAATCTCCTAAACTGAACGTTGGCGCATGGTACGCTCACCACCAAGCCTCCTGTGATTAACGTTGCGCTTACTGAGCCTATGGTGGTAGATTTGCCTGCAGTCAAGGGGTCAACTACCCCACTGAGAACAGAATCAGCACCTCCTCCTTCCGCAATTAACGTCGCACTGGAGGAGGAGTCAATGGTGACAGAGATGGGTGTGGTTGCAGGGGCCTCATCAGACAAGTCATAGACCCACTTAATTTTGTTAGGTAACTCTGAGTATACACTCAACATTTCCAGGCTGACACACACTCCAGTGTAGCATGTATATATTTTTTTACTCTCAATGTTATTGCGCTTTTTTGCTGCTTGTATTGTATGTGCACTAGCACACTCAGATATTCCAAGCTCAAGTGTTATTGAAGACACTACTACCTCATTCATAGTACTAACCTTTGCCCGCAACACGATATGCATCTCTGACTGATGCTTGCACTACTGTGCATATTTTCATCACCAACGCTATAGGTATCCAGTAGAGTATTATGTAAGATAACATCTTGTATTCACTCTAGTTCTAGTCAATCTGATACTGTGGTCTGATTCAGCACTGTGTGATACACACAAGATAGTTCTAGCTTGTAACCAATGATTACATGTACACGACATTGATTAATTTATTGACAACATATTTGATGGAATCCTTGATCTGTGGAAATGTAATTGACACCTAATCAAAGTCATGTATATTTGTCAGCAAGAAGAGGAGCCAGTTTGCAACTTTAGCTGCACTTGATTGCAACAGATCAGGTGGCATATGGCCAATCAGTAGCACTGATAAATCTTGGAACAATATCTGAGACCATCAAATCTGCTATCACTGCATCAAACATCATCACTCTTCTATTCTACCACCAAATTTTATGCTAAAAACTTAATATCCACACTTTGTTACACCAACAGCATTTAGAAAACCAGTAGGAATAATGGGAGAAATACTAAGGACAAAGGAAGAACATGACAGAAAGAGAGCAAGAAGTCTGGAAAAGTGACAGAAGAGGGTATAGCCAAAGAATAGGAAGAACTGCACTCACTGCTGGTATCAGAACCTGTTTCCACCAGAAAAAGTGACAAAGAAATGTGTCATGCTACTTCTTTGGCAACTTTTTGCCTTAGAAAAAGGCAGAACATGGTAAATGTATGTAGCAGTAGTGGCACATACCCTTCAGAGCATGTAAACAGACTGAGCATACTGCGAGAATATTCTGTGATATATATATACTAAGTATTGTAACAAAGTGAGGTGGGGACATTGCAGGTGTGGCCATCGTGTGGCCGTTGTGATATTGTGTCGTGCCGTACTCTTCACCATCATCACAATGACGTCACTCCAACACAACTTACTGATGCCAAAACATGCAAATGCACAGCTGATCTGTGCATAGGAACAAAGAATATAAAATGGGTAGGATTTTGGAGATTTTGAGCAAGCAAATTGCATTACCATGGCTCAGAGTCCCAGATAGGATAGCTAGAAAGCTGGACGTTGTCATTTTTCTCGTATATATATATATATACTGTTTGTGCTTTGGACAATGCTCACGCCTTGCATATCTTATCTTTGATCTTGGTAACACCGGGAGTGCTGAAGGCTTCCAGCAGAAAGAAAAAACACGATGCTACTATGGCAGAAAACCCAGAACTGAGGCCCGCCCATTGAAAAGTCAGGAATGGAAAAACAAGAGATCGAGGCAAACGAATCCAAGAATCAGATGTTCTTGATTCAATCGCTGGAATTGACAGCGACAACGCTTAAAATGGCTGCCAAATAGTAATACTACACTAGTAACCAGAAGACAATAGTACTGTTCCTAGACCTAAAATGTCCCCTCTTTCATTTACGAGTTACAGTTGCACTAATAAGGCCACTACCATATAGTGTTATATGCAGATACCATGTAGGAGATTAGTAGAACACACCTGGGAGCAGCGATAGGCATAAATACCTCAGCTTTGGAAGGACTATGTTTGGTATGTGAATACATAGAATGCAATGGACGAAGAGAAAATCGTCCGACAGGGAGGTCTTGAGAGAACAAAGAAAAAATGGAATACTTACGGCGTGACGTTCTCGACACCGATGTAGCGCATGTCCACAGGAACATAGTGCTTGTTGGGCAAGACATACGTGACGACCTGAACACTCTCATTCCGCGCAAGAACTAGTTGCCCCATCTTATATAAGGTAGCCTAAATCATTGGTGAGTCAGTGGGAACGGATGTGAAAAGAGAACCCTGCATTACCTGCACGCTTGCGCTGTCGTCTTCTGCGAAGACTTCCA
>QGOA01003738.1:0-14735 GCA_003313075.1 Termitomyces sp. MG16
ATGCTTGAAAATGTATTGAAAGTGTTTTATAGCTGTTATATTTAGTGTACTTACAGTTTTTTTTTTTGGATTTAGAGCAATCAATGAATAATAGCAACACTAATTTCAAAATACAATTTCTGGTATTTCAAAGAGTTTAAATAATCAGAATGCAACAGTGTTTCTAAATAGAAGATATTTATATTGCAGAGAAGGCACAAAAAATGATAGAACACCAGAAAGAAATGGCAGACATATCCCTCCACAATGGATCAAAGCCTACAGGAATCCAAACTACATGGAGGAAACTGAAAGATAATATAGTTGACTTAGCAAAGGAAAGATTGAAGACAGTAATAGCCCCATTGGATGAGAAAATAAAAGAACTAAACTTGGCCATAAAGCTCACTCTAAATGACAAAACCATTGATGAAAAGAAGAGAGCAATGACAGCAGGAATCCTGGGTGAAGAGCTGAAGCTCAAACTAATGCAGAAACACAACGGAAAAAAGAGGGAACCAAAGCAAATATCTACATGTATGCAGAGACAGTGTGCTGACAATGGTTGATCCAGAACAAAGAATGAAAACCTAGAGATGTCATCAGGTGACTCTGGATTCAAAGCCACAAAGGCAACTGCAGGGGAGAAAGTGTGACATACACAACTAAAACAGAGGAAATGGCTGAACTGGCCAGGAGGAACCATGACAACCTCCAAAAAGCTAATGCAGAAAGTAATAGAGATAGAACAAATAACATAGAGGCTTCCATGATCAGAGTAGAAGCAAAAATCTCACAAAGCCAGAAATCAGGATTGGTAAAAAGGCTCAAAAAGGCTCACCAAAGACAAGATTGAAAAGGCTCTAACCTCTTAACTGAATGGGAAAGCCCCAGGCCTAAATAGTATCCCAGTCAAGTTATATAAGATTATATGGCAAAGAAGCACCAAAAGAGCCAAGAAAGGAGAGCCTGGTTTCAAACTGATAAAAACACTGAGGTTAGTCTTCAAAGATATTGAAGTAAATAGGATAGAAGAGAGGACAGACTTCACTAGAGGATGGATGTGCCCAAAATACAAAAAGAAAGACAGGGCAGAAATAGAGAACTATAGGCCAATAACAGTCCTCAATATGGACTACAAAGTGCTGACAAGAGCACTCCAAAATAAACTAGCCAGAGCAGTGTCTGAGATAATACACAAAAACCAAGCTGATTTCATGAAGAGAAGAAGCATATTCAACCAGGTTAAAACAATAAAGTTGATGATAGATTATGCTGAAGAAGTCCAAGAGGAGGACCACGAACCACCACCTGCATCACTAACCCTGATGCCGCTACCAAGCACAAGTGGCCGGTATGCACCATTTCCCTCCTGTAGGAGAAGCTGCCTGGGTAGCAGAGGCCAGGCCCTCCCAACATATTCCTCCAGAGCTTTCTGTCCGAGAAGGACAATGGCGTACAGCCAGTCGACCCCAAACACCAAGGGAGGGGGAACTGCACCCTTCACCTACCGTAGACAAGAAATGAACTTTCTCGATGACAACCATATTAGAGCATTCATGGGGTAGCGGTATATTGATGTAAGCCCACATGTCAGGTGCGAGGCAAAACAAGGCCCAGGGCCAATAAACGGCCTGTAAACTAACCTCCGTAATCCGGACAAAAGAAAAGGCACCTGACAATGAAACTGCCTCCCCCCTGCTCATGACTAAGACCAGCGAACATCGTAAACATGCACAATCCAACAGCCCGCAGAAGCAGAAAGGAGTCAGAAGTCACAACAGGAAAAGGAGACTTCTTGGGAGCCCTCAACCCACGTCAGACATGGACAAATTGGATGGCAAATCACAGAATCTGTCTCCCTCCAAAGTCCCACCGCCACCAAACTTATCCGGTATGACGATATTGAGTGGAGAAGAACAAGAAATGGACCTCGATGGAGACAAAACATTAGTAAATTCATATGCTCCTTCCTCCCCCTCTCCGATGGAAAGTGCTAACAGGGACTCGAGCCTACAGACACTAGCAACCCTGGCAGAAAAAGGAAAGAAGGATCCTGCCTGGATTATCAGGTGTACTACAAAACAGCCCTCTGACGTAGGAAAGGCGCAGGTACCAGCGGCAGTGGAGAGCCCCAACCCCCTTAACCAGATACCTCAGCTTCCCAACAGCCTGTCCCATACCCCAACGCCTATAGGGGGCTTCCCAGCCATCCACATCTCTACACCCCCATGGTTCAACCTTCGACACATACCCGGAACCTAAGCTGTGGGTCAGAGATTGGCAGGCAAGCAATATGGCAGACCTTATGACCACGAGTGAAAAAATCAAGGAACTTATCAAGGAGATGACTGGGGAGAGGGCTAGACTATCCACTCCTCAGCAGGAGAAAGAAATAAGTTTGAAGCGTAGGAGCAATGACAGATATAAACCCCCGTACCACTTCTTAATATCAGATATCTCCAAAGCAGCATATAATGTGTTGGTGGCACACCCCATCATGTCAACGCCGAAAGCGTCTGTTTTTTTCCTCCCATACTGCCCACCCACACCCAGTTTCTTGTGTATGATCGAGGGCTTTACCCTCAGCATACGATCTCCAGCAGCAATACAGGAGTCGGAGGAGACGGCCATGGATATTGTAAGGAGAACTCTAGCAGGCGACGAGTCAACAATAGGTCTTCTCAAGAGTAGGCTCGTTGATGACGAGACCTTGCTACACGACATGAGTCCGGCGATCGAAATTATACAATCCCTGGTGGTCAGGCTGGTTAAAGAAGCAGATACGGTGGAACATTCGACTACCGGCAGACCTAGAAAACCGATTTGGAACGTGTTTTTTAAACAAACCCCACCGCTTACCTGGACAAATTATTTCATTTTGATACAACACATAAGGGAGGCAAAATTCGTCGACATGGACTGCAGCAGTGCAACGCTTGTAGATGAGAACTTCCAACTCCACTGTTACCTGTGCAAGGGAGCAGACCACAACCCCACGCAGTGCTCCTACGCATCATTGGAGGGCTGGTTTGGGAACAAAACAGTGGGTAAGATTGAAGAAACCGTGGAATTCGCAACGTCGAGTCGAGGGGAAAAGACCTATCATACCGACAAAAACAGGAATGAACGTCGTGCTGAGAGCTGGAGGAATGGTAGCCAGATTCCAGGCCCCAGCGGTGGTAGACAGGAACATAAATGATTGTACTGTCGACTCTAGAATACAATGATAAAAATGAATAGTTTCCCTTGACGCATAACAATCTCTATGGAAAAACAAACCGGCGAACAAGGGTCGGAATTTTAAGATGAATTTACTGGGTTTTTGAATGACAGGTAATCTTAAATGGACCCCCTGGCTGGGCTAGGTAAGTCCAGGCAGCAGTCGTATTTACAATGGGCAGTGCCGTGCAGCAATCCTGCTAAAGGAAAGGTATTATATACCCAAACATTGCCCAACAACCACCACCTGTCATAACTAGAGAAGAATTACACACAAGGAGCTTAAGTATCAGTAACGGACAACTCCCCGCCCAAGCTGGAGGAGACTACGGCCCAACCATCATCCATGACTCTGACAATAGCCTGGGAGGGATTGGTGATGGATCGCGGCACACCCAGCTCCAGATGAACGAGTCTCTCACACAGACTCTTTCTGAGGAGGGGCTGGAAACAACAGGAGGAGGGGACAACCCACAACCTGTGACCTTAGGGAAGGGGAAAAGTAAGCGAGGAGCACTAAGAGTTGCGTCTTTAAATATAAAAGGCAGCAGCTCCACCTCGACAATATTGAAGTGGCATGAGATGCGACAATTGATGAGAGAGGAGAAAATAGATATACTAGCGTTGCAAGAAACCCACGTAAGCAGTAGTCAGAAAGAAAGTATTGAGGAACTGTTTGAAAGGCAAATGAGCATAATTACGAGCGCTGACCCCGATCACCCCAACGCCATGGGGGTGGCCTTTGTTCTGAATAAACCGACCACAAGATGGTGAGAAGCCAGATCACAAGAGTTAATTCCAGGAAGAGCGTTAATATTAGAAATACCGTGGTTCAAAGAGCGAATTATGAGTTGCCTAAACGTGTATGCACTAAACAAAATTAAGGAAAATGAGGCATTCTGGAGGAAACTGAAATCACACTGGACCATAAGACCAAGCCTCCCGAAACCGAGCATAATGATGGGAGATATGAATATAGTAGAAGAGGCTGTAGACAGGCTGCCAGCGCATGCAGACCATGCAGGAGCCACAAAGGAACTAATATCACCAAAGACCCACCTTGATGTTGTGGATGGTTGGAGACGAGAAAACCCAACAACAATAGAGTTCTCATACCAAATGGTCAATAGACCCATACAATCGAGGATAGACAGAATATACCTAAAGGAGGACCTGCTGAAATGCAGCTGGAATTGGAAAATAAAAAGAACCGGTATAAATACTGACCACTCAATGATCTCGATGGCACTGCTGGACCCATGGCAACCGTATATTGGGGAAGGCAGGTACGCTATGCCGATACAACTATTAAAGGACATTGAGCTCATGGACAGGATCGAAGCACTGGGTATTGAACACCAAGAAAGACTAGAAAGATGCAAGGAAAATAGGACAGAACGGGAGAACCTGCAACAGTTGGACAAAGTCTTCAAAGAAAATATACTAAAGGCCATCAGAGAAAGATCAAAGGAGGTTAAACCTAGAATACTACGTGATATTGAAGCCTTAAGGAGGGACCGCGGAAGAATCCTAAACAATGCCTTTGTAGATGAGACCCAAAACGAGAAGAAGCAGCCATACTCAATGAGAGAATTAAGGATTTGGAAACACAGCATTTTGCGAGAGCTAGAGACACTGTGGCTACGTCGTACTTCTTATATGGAGAAACAGTGACAAAACCCTGGATCAATTTGAATAAAGAACAAAAGACAAGGGACAGCATTCCTGCCTTGCAGAAACTGAGTCTGAATAACAACAACCTAGAACGGAGATCAGAAAAAATGGCGGAAATAGCAAAAGAGCACCACAAAAAGCTACAGGAAGTAGACGTCCCAGCGAACTGAGGTGACCATAGGAGGAAAATGAGAAAAGTACTGTCAAAGGTTAAGTTAAAGCTTGATGAGGAGCAAAGGAACACACTAAGTACCCTGATCACAAAGAAGGAGGTAGAGAACACCATTAACAAATTACAAAATGGGAAGGCAGCGGGCCTTGATAGAATAGTACATGAGTTATGAAAAGAACTCACACTACGTTATGAGGAAGCCCAGAAAGAAGAGAAACTGGGTTTTGACGTGGCATCAGCACTGACTAAAGTATTCCAAGATATTCAAACAAACGGTCTGGAGCAGGGAACCGATTTTGCCGAAGGGTGGATGTGTCCGCTATACAAGAAAGGGGATAAGACAGATATTGCAAACTACTGCCCTATCACAGTATTGAATACGGATTATAAGATAATGACAAAAGCCTTGTCCATGAGGTTGAGCGACGTAGCATCGAATATAATTCACCATGATCAAGCCGGCTTCATGAAAAAAAGATGAATTGAGGATCAGACAGAACTAGCTCGAATCACAATAGATTGGTGTGAGCTAACAGAAAAGAACGGAATGATCGTATGTCTAGACCAAGAAAAGGCTTATGACAAGATTCTACACCCCTTCCTGTGGAAGGCAATGAAGAAAGCCAGGCTTCCAATAGAATTTATAAACACGGTAAAGGCACTATACAGCGATGCATACACAAAAGTCATCCTGAACGGAGAAACGAGTAAAGCATATAAGGTAATGAGGGGAGTGCGCCAGGGGGATCCACTGTCGTGCCTCCTGTTCAATATTGCAATCGAATCCCTAGCACAAATGCTAAGATCCTCAAAACTAAAAGGAATCAACATGGGAGATGGACTAGAGAGACTAATTGCCACGCTCTTTGCAGATGATACTATGGTGTACCTAGATGAAGACGACAATTTTAAAGACCTGCAGAAGCTGCTGAGAGACTGGTGTGCCGCATCAGGAGCGAGATTTAACATACTAAAGACAGTAATTGTTCCGATTGGCACAGCTGAACACAGGAGAGAAATGATTAGCATGCGTAAACCAAAGAATGCGAGCCAGACTATACCTGACAAGATCAAGATTGCGGCGGACGGAGAGGTGATGCGTCTTCTGGGCGCTCTTATAGGGAACAAAGTCGATAGCGTGAGCGTATGGACCCCGACTGTCAAAACAATAACGAGAGACCTGAAAAGATGGAATAAGGGGAAGCCAACATTAGAAGGCAGGAGACTGATAATAAACATGGTTGTAGGCGGACGTACCCAGTACAGAACACGAGTCCAAGGCATGCCGAAACAGGTAGAAAACCAATTGACAAAAATGATACGTGAGTTCCTGTGGAATAGTGAATCACGACAGACAATAGGGTTGAGCACCATGAGATTACCATTAAAAGAGGGTGGAAGGAAAGTGCTGGACTTGAGAGCAAGAAACGAAGCAATAGAGATCATGAAGGCACAGAGGTATCTGAAGTTCGATGAAGAACGCCTCAGATGGGCAATTCTGACCGACAAAGTCATAAACTCAAAGATCGCAAATAAACAGGGTCACGACAAAGAAGCCCTAACAAACTTTGTTCTCCAAAATACAAAAATAAGTACGAGAGCAGCTGAGGGCGGTCTACCAGCACAAATATTGAAAATGCTTCAGATAATGAAGAAACATGATGTGACTTTCCAGCCCCTCATCCTAGCCAACGAATTAAGAAGTCAGATGCCGGCCTGGTTCCACATTGGTCTGGCACAGGAAAAGTATCTTGGAATAAATACTGTATCTATGCTGTGTATGAAGAAAATGCACAAAATATGCACAGTAGGAGATATGGTGAGCCTGGGGAACACCCTAGGTCCCGAAGCACCGCCCTTGCACAAAGCCAGAAAAAACTGTGCATGCCGAACATGTAAAGACCTGAGAAGTGGGGGATGTGGGAATCCACATAAATGTAGCAAAATTGCTAGGAATTATACAGCAAAACTGGGGGAGAAATAGAGCCTAAATACCCCCGAGATAAATAGAAAGATTATGGAAGAGGAGGAGGAACTCACACAAGACGAGAACAGAAGAGTGTTCAACCCAGAGTTCACCACGAGAGGTTCTCTTAAAGAAGGTTTCAGGGTCTTTGCGAAGCTGGATGTAACAGCCAGTGAACAAATAGTGTACGAGAGGGCACCGCAACTCCCACCAGATATAGTAACAATCTACACCGATGGATCATGCATTAAGGATAACGAAGGAAAACCAGCAGCCGGAGCTGGAGTTTGGTTTGGCCCCGATGACTCCCGCAATCAAGCGATCCATCTACGGGATTGTGTGGCCCAAACAAACAACGCTGGGGAATCAGTGGCCATACTAGTGGCAGCGCAAACGGCACCAGATGCCCAAGCGATCCTGATAAGGAGTGACTCACAAATTACAATTGATAGTTTGACCACGCATCTGGAAAAGCGAGAAAATGAAGGCTGGATTGGCACAGCAAACAAAGAAATAATGAAGCTGATAGTAGCAACTCTTCGGAAGAGAAATGGAATCACAATGCTAGAGAAAGTGAAGGGTCACACTGGGATTGAAGGTAATGAGGAAGCGGATAGACTTGCAAGTCTAGGGGCCCACAAGATAACCCCAGATGAAATAATTCTGTCCAGGCCACGTGGATACAACATCCAAGGCGCAAAATTAGCAAGGCTAACACAAGCCACAGCGTACAAAGGCATAATAGAAAGGTACCCAAAACCGCAGCAAAAAGGCACCACTACACACCTCGATATGACAAGGTGGGCTGCAAAAGAGAGGCTGGGCAACCTCCCAACGGATGAGCAGATATGGATGTCCCTAAGGGACAAAGACCTTACCCGCCAAGCCAGAAACTTCCTGTGGCGGGCGATGCATAACTCCTATAAGGTGGAAAGTTTCTGGGAAAACATAAAAGACTACGAAGACAGGGCAATATGCCCACAGTGCAGAGCAACGGAAACAATCGAACATATCCTAACAGAGTGCACCGCATTGGGTCGAAGGTAGTATGGAACTTTGTCGGAGCGCTACATGAAAAGAAAGGACTACCCTTCACTAAACCATCTCTAGGTGACCAGCTCAGATGTGCACTCACTATAAGGAAGAGAAAAGGTGACAAAGGGAAACATCGATTCAGGAAGATAGTTACATCTGAAGCTACTTACTTAATTTGGAAACTAAGATGTGAATGGAGAATATCAAGAGAATCAGACCCGGAATGTACATTCACCGACAAAGAAGTAGTACAGAGAATAAGAGCTGCAATCACACGACAAATAAAGCTTGACTGCCTAGCAACAGATGGAGATAGGTTCGGTAAGAAGGCATACAAGCCCGGGCTGACAGCAAAGACATGGGCAAACCTAGTGCAGGGAGACATATCACCTCTCAGGCTTTAGAGAAGATTGACTGTGGTTTTAGTGGGTATTGGTTAGCGAGTCCCACACTTTGTGCATAAAGGCATTTCCAATGGGGTGGCCCATAGCCGAGGGAACGAAATAGAATTGAAATGAAAAAGCGATATATCGCATTTATCCTAGTCTGTAAGAGGTTGACTTATGTGAATGGTCGGCAGACTGCTGTGATACCACAAAAAAAAAAAAAAAAAAAAGAAGTCCAAGAGGAAGGAGTGATAGTGGCCTTTGACTAGAAAAAGGCCTATGACAAGATAAGACACAACTACTTGTAGAAAGTACTGGAAAGATACAATATGCCAAAGAACTTTATAAACACAATAAAAACTCTATATAGCTCAGCAGAGACTGTAATTATGGTGAACAGAATAGCTAGTAAACCATATAAAGTGACCAGGAGAGTACAACAAGAGGACCTGCTATTCTACTTACTGTTTAATATTGCAATAGAACCCTTAGCAACAGCCCTGAGAAACTCAGACATAAAGGGCTTCTGGATTCCAGGAATGCAAGAAAGGCTAGTAACACTGCTCTTTGCAGATGACACTACAGTTTTTCTGTCAAAAGAAGATGGTTTTAATGAACTGGTGTAGTACTTGGTTGCAAGCAGTACTGATAGTTCTGGGGCTTTCTTGAAGTCTTAGAAAGTTCTCTCTAATCCACACTGATGCTTGATAATAAAGTTGATGTATTGAGTGCTTCATAGAATAAATATTCTGCAATGCAGAAGAAGGTTCTCAATAAACTCCAGCCTAAGTAGTTCACTCCCTGGGAACTACTGAGCCTTTGTCTACCAATAGATTTCCAATAAGAGGTGTTCAATAAACTCTAGCTTAGGTGATTCACTCCCTGGGAACCACTGAGCCTTTGCCTATCAAATGCCTGGTCATTTTCTACTCTACTTGGACTATTTATACTAATTTTCCAGTGCACAGACCACCAGATCACATGACTTTTTGCTCTTGACCTCCCAGCATTCCTGACCTAATTTGTGGTTCTATTTTCCATTTTGGTGATGCATGTTTCAGTGCCACCATTTCATTCATCTCTTTCTTCCTTCATTCAATGCATGTTTCAGTGCCACCATTCTATTCATCCCTTCCTTCCTCCATTCAATGCATGTGCCACCATTCCATTCATCTCTTTTGACATTGCTAGTGCAGCGGCCTCCAATTGAACGGTGACCCATTCTGCATCATGGCCATAAGTGGCCCAGTATAGGCAGTGACATTGGGCAAGAAGCTCGATATATAGCTGACAAGGCCAACAAATCATTGGATGTCATTGTAGTTTTGTGGCATGTGCCACTCCCAAATGTGATCGAGCTTGTCCTGATCAGGGTGTATACCTCGCTCATTGATGACATGCCCTAGGCAGTCTATACTCTGAGCGTAAAGCTCACACTTTTTCCACTTTGAGTACAACTTGTACTTGCATAGTCGTTCAAATATGACTCTGAGGTGCTGCTCATACTCCTCCATGGAATCTGAATAAATGAATATATCATCTAAGTAGACGTGCATAAAGTGTCCTATCACGTCTTGAAAAATAGAGATCATGAGCCTCTAAAAGGTTGCAGGGGCATTACAGTCTCCAATCTGCATTATGTTGCTTGTGAACATGCCCATGATCAATGCAAATATGGTCTTGGATACGTCTTCAGTGCGAATGCGCACCTGCTTGTAGGCATCAGTAAGATCAATCTTCAAGCAATACTTTGCCTGAGCCATGTCTTCCCAGATCACCTCCTGGTTGGGTAAAGGAGTTACATTCTTTATGGTATAGTCATTGCGCTGATGCACATCAAGAGCTGTTCCAAGGGTTCCGTCCTTCTTTGGGATGCACAGTAATGGTGCAGCCTGAGCAGTGGTGCATGGTGACCACCACTGAGCATTCAAATAGCAATTAGTTTTATTGCATAATTGCTCCTGGAGTGTGCATGGACAGCACGGCAAGTAGTACTTGTATTGCTTGCTCTCATCTATGAGATTAATCTCATGGTTCACTTCCTATCAGGGTGGGAGCTCCTCCTTGGTCCCATTAACCATATCAGCAAATTCTTCTTGCCATTGCTGATGCAACTGAGGTATCTCTTCTTCACAAAGGCTTGTTGCCTTCTGTTTCCCCTTCATACACACCAGGGAAAGTACTTCCACCATATCTGATAGTGGCCAAGGCTGCGGTGCATATTGCTTGCGCATTGTGAGCACCCAAGTGACACTGTCATTGGATATATGTAGTCTCAGTGAGGAACCCACTACTGCTGCCTTATGAGCCACGAGGCTTTTTCCCTCACATATAACTGAAAACACTATGGACACCTCGTCTGACGCTGGCTGGCAATACGCTAGTATGATGGTCATCCGTTGGTGCGTATTTCACATACACGTGGCTGCCACCAGTTCAACCTACTCCTGCAGCATTCAAGGGTCATATGCCCAGTCATACTTGGGCAGGGGGGCTGGTCGTTCCTATAGGGACCATGTGTCCTCCCCACATGAGGCTTCCGCCTCTTGGTTGCTGTCCCTTAAGTCATCTAACTTGACTCGCAAGAACGTAGGTGGGCATACATTTACTGAGTCCTCATGCTGTTTTGCCTTTTGTTGGCACTTGTCTGGAGGCTTTGCACCTTGATCATCAGGAGCGAGTATTCACTCATCTCTCATCTTGGAGGCTTGATACTCCTTCTTGCTCATCATCACCACGTTGTGGTCTGAGCTCAATTCAGGCATGGCCTGCACTTTCTCATCCACATCCTTCACCACTGGCACTTTGCGCTGGCCAAGTCATGGAGAATCCTTGTGCTTCTTTATAGTGCAGTGATGTCGCAGGTGATTATCAGTGTCGTCTGCTGTAGTCTGTTTGGCTGGGATCACCTTCCCATTCACTAGCACCTGACAGTGCTTGAAGTCTAGCATGACTTTGTTATGCCACATGAATGGCATGCCCAGTATCATATCATAGTGATCAAAGTTCGCTACATCCATGTACTCCTGGCTGTATGAGCCCGATGTCTGGACAGTTACATTTGTCCCATACTGCACCATAGCACAGCTTCATACGTTGCCCAGCTGCAATGCCAATGGTGTATCTAACTCCTGTACAGAAATTCCATACATGTGGGTGAACTGGGGCGTTATATCCGATGTAGTACTCCCAGAGTCCCATAAAGTCCAGGCTTTGTGGCCATTTACATCTACATATCAAATCAGACACTCCTTGTCTGCCCGCTTCAATGTAGGGCGCTGCAAAGTGCCCTCTGCTTGACAAAGAGTCACCTTCTTCATCCAAACAACATTATTTTTGTTGTGATCATTTGAGGACGGCCAATCCGTCATTGCCACTAGGCACTCAGAGTCACTGTCATGACTGTAGTACTTGTTGTCATATACTCCTCCCCCTCCACAACCACACTCTCAGGCTTGGCATCCTGATGCCTCCTTTGGGGGCTCTTGGTCATTTGTGGGGTGCTCAGCCTCAGACTTGGCAGAGACGTCTCCATCACTCCTACTCGCAGCTGCAGTATGTGCAGCTCAAAGGTGGGCGCAGGGTGTATACCCCTTTCTCGGGGCTCCTGTCTTCACAAGGCAGGTGGTAGCATACTGGCCTGGCTGGCCGCATGTGAAACAGGTCCCTGTCTGACCAGGTGGGTTGGCCAGCTTGAATTCCAGCCTTGGTTTAGTATGTTTTCTGTCAGGAGCCTGCTCCAGTCATGGGCAGCTTTGCCCTCAATTCACCACAGGAGTTCTGTATACCACAAACCATGTGGTGCAGTCACAATCTAAGTCGGCCTTCTTGGCCAGGAAGGTCCCCACATGCTGACCCTGTGAGGGTGCCCCAGCAGGTGGTAGTTGCCTGCTTCCCCCTTTGTGGCCACTACAATGCTTATAGTGGTTAGCAGTTTTAAGGGACTGCTCATATCTGATGGCATATGCCACAAACTCTTCCACATTGTTGACCTCTGAGGACAGCCTGTCCTCACATATCAGATAGCAGCGCATGTCTGCTGGAAAACCATCCAAGAATGTTTCGAGCATTGTATACCTGTCCAGATATACTGCCATATTCTGGGCATGGTTATTAAGAGTATCATAGAACCCTTGTACTCCCAACTTCTCAGTGTACTTGGTGGACTGGAAGTCCTGCCTTGCATCCTGTAGCATTAAAGGGTGCACAAATCAATCATACAGTTCTGTTAGGACTCCTTTGAATGTCCACTCATACTGGACCCAGTTGATGTGCAATACTGCTCGTTAAAACCACCCCATGGCCTCTCCAGCCAAGAACTCAGATAGAACAAAGATTTGTTCTTGTTCCATACGGTCACCTCCATATAAGCACATGGTGAGGTGGGTGCATACATCCATTGCCCAGTCCTTCAAGTCACTGAACTTGGATGCACTTGTGTAGGCGCAAATGTGCCTACTATCTGCTTTACGCAGCTTCACCCCATCTGGTAACTGTAAGGTTACCCCCAGGGCATCATTGACTACTCAATGCAGGCAATTGTGCATGGCTTCACAATGCATCTGAATGGCCTCCTGCTGACCTGGGGATCTAGTCGCTAAATCAGCGGCTTGGGGAAGTGACTTTCCTCATCCACCCTGTAGTGGACGTCCTGAGCCTCCTTGACTGTGGGCATAATTGCCCTCATCTCAGGGAGTCAACCTAGAGCAGTCATCCTGGCTGCTACCAGGGGCATCATGTTTGGTGGCACCATCTCAATCATGATCGTTGCGCTGCCCTGGTTCTGAAGAAGCTTGATTCTCCTGGCCCTGTATTATGAATTGATGACACATCTCATCAATGGGCTTAGTGCCCTTGAATATGATGCCCTGATTGTTGATAAGGGACTGTCCCTTAGTCCTGAGGTCACCATTGCACATATGTTGATATGCAACTCTGTTGCTCAATATTTCTGCCATTGGCACATGCGGCATCACAGATGCCTCGCTCTCCACCTTGAACGTGGTACTAGCATGTCCATCCAGGCCTGACATCTCTGTCCTAAGGTCTTGGTTATGCAAGTGTGGAGGCTCCTCACGCTACCCTTGTTCTGCTGGAGTATAGAAGGTACTCACTGGTTTTACTCTGGGCACTTCCTGCGCCCATGCTAGTGCTTCCACTAGCTCAACTCCAATGTCTTGATTATGACATGCTGAGCATTCCTCAGACATGTGGCTCCAGGGGGTGGACACCCCTGATTGCCTTGTGGCCTTCCGCTGCAAATACATTTGCAGTTCTATAGTGAGAACTCTTACCATTAAATCAGTATATTTAATACTGAATACATCGGGTACTTTGTGCCCTTGTCACCTAAGTGCTACTATATGCACTGAAGTGTAACGCTTGAGTCGCGCCTGGGTGGTATATTTCATCACCTCTGGGTGTAAATCCCAGAACACCTGCAAGCGCATGGTGTACGTGGTTTTCAACTGCTGCTCCTCTGCTCTGGCATCGTTGTCGCTAGATGACTCCATCACCTCTTCCGGGAGCTCTGCAACCTCCAGGACTTCCTCCACTGCTGGCATGTGTGGGAAGCAATTTTCTGCACAGGCTACTTCAGGAATTGCAACCTCCTCCAGTACCTCCTCTATGCGGGCTTCTGCTATTCTGGTGGGCATTGAACCTGCTGCAGCCTGCCTGGCCCCACTACTCTGGCTCAGGGGAATAGGTCCCCCATTCCATAGTGACAACTCAGTGTCTCCTAAGGTGCCTTGGGCACCTGTTGACTGCCGACCTTCATCAGAGGGCTCTTTGGAAGCTAGCTGGCTGAACCGTCACAATCCTCCTGGCAGCTGCATAACTGGGGGAGTTAATCCCCCTGGCATCTTGTCCTGTGGCCATGGCTGGCCATCCTGTTGTGAGCTCTCAGCTCTCCAGGCCTCGCTCTCATTTCTGGGCAGGTCGGTGCTCCAATCTTGGTCTCAAGCCTTGGGTCTTGACTGACCCACATTAGACGCTGGCATGTCCTGAGTGTCTGCTGGGTCTCCCCATAGGTCATGGGCATTCCGCCTGCCGTCAGTGGAAACTGCAGGTATAAGATTACTCATCAATCCCCTGTTTGAAATTTGCATGGTGTGGCTGTGCAAGAAGCTTGAGAAGCTGATAGAGTTCTGTCAACAAGTGCAGCAACTGACGTCGGATGCTAAGCAATAGATCCTAGCTGGCAGATTCAAAAAAAATGTAACAAAGTTACAATTGTGTGAGAGCTTACAGTTCACACTGCACAGAATCAGACCAGTCCAGTCTATTGACTATGTAGTAT
>QGOA01003747.1:0-12987 GCA_003313075.1 Termitomyces sp. MG16
AGGGTTGAGAGGCCTTAGTTTCAATGGAGTGTGCACTGATGCTTCAGGAACTCTGCTCCTCAGAGTGCATGGTAGATACCATGGATAGAGGTTGCAAAGACATGACCTCAGATGTGCCACTAACTAGGCACTGAATCAGCCAGGGAGTGGCTGGAACAGGGACATCATTATAGGGGAGAATGTTCTGTCCTAGGCCAGCTTCCCAGCTGGAGATGGAAACACTCAACTAAGTCAAGCGGAAGAGTGTGTCCTCCACTTCTTGCTGACATGCCCTTTGACTAGAGTCAGTGTCCTGACTCGGAGGTGTTGTTTGCCATTTACAAGTGGCCAAAGGAGCAAGGAAATCAGTTTTATGCTGTATGTGCATATGATCTATATTGTCCATCATCTAACTAATGAGAACAATAGCCTCTGCATCATGGAGAAATAACAAGTCTGCATGTACATCGTACCTATTGTCTCCCAGATGTTGGAGAAAAGCCAGGACAAGGTCCTAGTTGTGCATGGACTTGTCAGTCTGTGCTTTTTCTTTGTCATGTCAAGGACATGACTCTTTTTCTGAGCTGGGCTTGGATTGGTGCAGTATTTTTAGCTACTGTAACAGAGAGAGCCTGGCCAGAGTCATTGGTGCTTCACCCAGAAACTTGCTACTTGTTTCTATATTTAGAGCTTCTGTATTCTCAGATGCCATTATTGCCAGCATGAGAGATGATATGCATCTCTCTGGGCTGTCAGCTGGCATTGTGGCCAACTAAGAAGCTGATTTGCCTCCCTTAGTGGGTGTCTCATACAAAGCACCATACTGAGGCATTGCACTCCAAGCTCCTGTTCAAGCTGGGGAGAACAGCATCATTGCCAGCATACTAGCCATATCTGAGTAGTGTGCCAGAGTCATAAATAGGGACAGAAATAGCAGTCTCATTGTTCTTCTCATCATTACTAGAGTTTGCCCCCATCCTGGTATTGCTTGAGGGCTAAATAGTCTCTGTACAGAACTTGCTGGGATTGGCCTCCAGCATAATGTGACGTATACATGCCTGCTGCTGTCTGTTAAGGTGAAAGACTGCCTGTGTGTACAGGTTGGGCATAAAACTGTCCTGCATGAGTTGTTGTGGCTGATAGCTACTGATCACCAGCTGCTGTGGCAGGTAGCCTGCTGCTAGTTGTTGCTGCTGCTGTGGGAAGCCCATAGCTTGCTACAATTGTCCTTACTGGGGCACATTTTAGGTCTGTGGAGGAGCCATCTGCCTCCCTCTTCAGCCAACAGTATGCCTAATTAGTGCATACTCAAATGGCTGCTGCTGCTGATTCTTCTGATCCATGATTGAAGAAAGAAAGGAAAAAAGAAATTTTAAATTTCAAGATGTGTCTCAGCTACAGTTGCTGATCAACTCAGCTAAGCTGCAATTGGCACTGCCAATCACATTAAGTGCTAGCACACTGATAGGCTTTCACTTGGGCTGAGTGCATTAAGAGATACTATAGACCTACCAACACTTGACATACTAGAGACTCTAGCAATCTTTTTGGACTCAGGACATTTTTGGCTTTGGTGCTCCATTACAGGCTTTACTTATTAGTTTCATCCAACATTTATCAGTCCTTCAGCACACACTATTCATTGACTTTAAAAATTTAAGAAGCTCAGAACTCACTAGCACAACAGTGAAAAGATGACTCTAATCAAACCCTGATTAATTCCAAAAGAAGTTAGCATTAGGTGCTGCTATTTGACAAGGCACTTCAATCAGAAGTCTAAAGAATCAATGATAACAGCACAGGATATACTCAAACCCAACATTTTAACTTATCAGAAATTGATTTAATGTTTAGTGCCAACATTAGCGCTCATGGCATCTGTCAAGAATTTTCTAACCATACTCCAGAGTGGCCTGGCCAATCAGATTTACATTAAAAAATGAGCAGACTTGCACAATTCTAAGTAGTTTTAAAGTTACTGTGGCCAATAGCTATAATGCTGTTGGTTGCTGTCACTTATGTATGGCTGGTCATCATTGACAGATTGCCATTAGCTAGAACTACAAGGAGAGGCGCTAATTGATAGTGCTGCAAATAGACTCATTTTAAAAGTATAGTAGCACATAGTATAAAAAATAACTACTTCACATGTATATAACAATGAATTATAACTCATTAAGTATCCAGTTATACTCAGTATTCAAATTATACTAGCTTGACCTGACTTTGTCACTAAGTTGGGTGCTAGTCTTGTTTTTATTGTCTTTGTCATTTACAGTGCCATCTATGGGCATATTTGCATTGTGCTATTCTTTCTCTTTCCAATATCTGTGCCTAAGCTATGGTGCTTACAGTTTGCTAGGTAGCATCTAAGGTACTATCATCTAGTGCATCATCTTATTACATTTGCTTGAGCACACCAGGACTCTGTCAGGACTTCTCACATACTATGCATGCCAGGTGCTGGAGATGGTGTTGTATTGTGTAACGTCTAGCATACTCAACCACAGTTGGTGTCATTATTTTGAAGTCCACTGCAAGAGGTTTTGTTAAGACAGAATTCTGCTAGAAACTTAAGCCCAGCAACAGCACTGCCTCCTATTAAAGAGTATATTTGAACAAATCACTACCAACTCACCACATTTACCAGATATGCTACTAAGGCAGATTTTAGACCAGAAGCTTGAGGCTGCCTCAAATAGCTTAGCTGAGAGCTTTTTCTTATTTTCCTGACCTTTTGAGTACTTAGCAGAAGAAAACCATATGCCACTTATACCTTTAGAGGAGTTATCTAGATTATTATCACCAGACTCTAGCAATTCAGAATTACTCAAGCTTGTGCCTACTATATCAACGCTAAGCAACACTAGCACCACTACTATCTCCACTTCAACATATATACCAGTCACTATGAAGCAGGCAAATATTTAGTATATGCCACTCAGAAACCACTTCTTGTTGCTAAAATAGGACAAAACAAAGCCTTGCAAGCTGACACAGTATTTCAGAGAATTAAAGCACTTGCTATGCAACTGTTGCATTACAGACAACATGCAGATGAAGGAGTATGCCACCAGATATGTCTTATACAATACTGCCAAATTATGAAAAAGCTTAACTAAGTTTCAAGAATTAATAGACAAGCCAATGCCAAGACCATTCATCTATGAGAAATAGAAAAAGGCAATTATTCACTTATATTCTGATGCCAAAGAGGCTACATGTTATATAGTAATGGAAATCCAGAAATTAGTTCAGGATACCTTCATGACTGGAATTTATACTTTGAGCACACTATCAACTTATTATTGCAACTTCCAGCAAATTGCAAGATAGCTGATACAGAACAGAAAGTTATACCAGAATGAGAAGTAACAATTATTCCAACAGAGTATCCTGACATCAATGTGGACTAAGATAGTGTATTGCTTGAAGATACTTATGCCTGAACACCATCCAGAGAAGCCTTATAATATAGATAAGGTGTTTGAGGCAGGCAAATAGATACTGAAGAGCACAAATACAGAAATATTTTTGTAGCAACCTGCTAGCACAGACAATGAAGAGATGGCATCTACAGCAGGGTTGCCACCTTCTAGTGCCACTAATAACTAATAATTGCAATGGATTTGTCAAAAAGAAAAATCTGAAGAATGTGGTTAACACTATAGTTGCTAACATAATAAATAAGTTGGAAACTTTGATCTTGGCTAGTTTCACAGCATCTAGGAACAACATGCAGACAGGACTTTGCCATTTCTATGGGGAAGCAGGATATACAATGACTAGAGATCACTGTGCTATCCTCAAACAGTATCTATGCCAAGAGAGGGCATGCTAAGGTACAGATGATAAGATAGTCCTACCTTTAGACATTAACATTTTCAACTATTCTGAGCATGAGACTTTCCAAGAGCATATTGACAAATGGCACTATCACAATCTCAGGAACTTGGCATCAGAAAATTTAAATAGCACAACATTGACAGAGGCAAAGATGACTCCCCAACAGGTGCTAACTTATGAAGTACTTCAGCTTAATGCCATTAATGAGCAACCTATGTTGTCACATGAAAAGAGAATCAAGACATTGAAGAGAAATAAAGTTGCTAAAGAATCAGATCTTTGACAGCATAGAAATCAAGCAGAGCAAGCAGCTGTTAAAGGATTATAAGTCCTCTGGTGCTACTATAGACTCTGCATCAGCCAAATCCTTGACTTCTAGCACTAAAAACAACACACCCACCAGATACAACAAAGGCACCAGCTGCAACTGAACCACAACTTCATCCATATTCAGGCCTTGCTGGTAACTATGCCCCATCTATCAATCACAACTTTGGAGCACCAGAAAAGCCTATGGGGAGCTACCAACCAATGGCTCCTATCTATGACTTAGAAAAGTCTAAAGAAGTCTTCAATCACATCATAAAAAGCCAAGTCATGCTATTAGTTGGAGAGCTATGTAGTGAAATGTAGCTAACAATGTGATGGCCATGGATAAATATGATGATACACTACTAGGATTTGCATATATTACTAAAGCAGTAACAACTGAAATTATAGAAAAGAACAAACTACTAAAAGAAGCTATATTGGTTGATCTGGTTGAGATCTATCTAAAAGTGCTAAGAACTGATGATGATCCTGCCATTCTAACTGTAGCTCAAAACTCTCATACTATTTGTTTGATTATGTTGACTATAAATAAAAAAACCAAAATAGAATCAATTGTGAATAGTGGATCACAGATTATTTCAATAGCTGTCAATGTTACTAATGAGCTTGGCATTATTTACAACCCTACAATAATTCTTAATATGCAGAGTGCTAACAGCACTATTGATCAATCCTTGGAAATGGCTCAAAACATCTCTGTGCTATTGGCAACCTTATGTTCCATCTGCAAATTCACATTCTCAGATTATCTGCATACAATTTACTATTAGAAAGACCCTTTGACATGTTAGCAAGATCAGTAGTCAAGACAACATCTGAGGATGAAATGATAGTGACTCTAATTTTGATATTAAAAGAATAGTACCAATATTTTTCTAAGAGAAATTTCAGAAGCCTGGACCTAAATGATGTCTATATATTACAGACAATCCTTGCAAGTATTTTCTGGCACTATTGAGGAGATAAGTGATGAGAATTATGGAGATAAAGCACATATTAACTCTTATATCATATACTCCTTTAGCCCACAAAATTTTAAATTCTTCTTTGTTGCTTGCTAGCAAAGCTTTATTATATCTATACCTCACAGCTTTGAATATTACTGAAAACTTTTCTACAAACACTTATTTCATTTCTACTTTCAATTCTAAAGAACCTTTGATATCTGCTTTTGCGAGAAATCAAAACTCTATTTATAGTTTATTTGCTAACAATGTTGCTCCTAAATGCAAGGAAGTTCAGGTCAAAAAGAAGTATAATTCAGTAGTACTTAAGACAAAATTAGTCACAAGCACCATATCTGAGGAGTTTTGCATCAAAAAAAGATAATTGGCCCTGTTAGTGACCCTTTCCAAACTCAATCTGAAATCACCACCTTTCAAACTAACAGGACAATTTATGGTAAAACAAAAAGCACTATTTCTTAGCACTCATGATATGAGTTTTTTATTGATGGTGGAATTGGACATATTAGTCAACATCATGCAGAAACAACGAAGTATTTGCTTAGAAGGACTTAGAGCATAGTAAATTAAGAACTAACTTCTTTCTATCAGTGGTTATGTTGACTATACCCCATGTACCATGGACCAAGCATAATTGACTTATACTATTAGGGATAGAAGCCAAAGTATGTCAGATTATTTGCTTCAATACGAGTTTTTCAATTTGGCCTACCAATTGAGATTGTTTTGTGTACTCAAGAAAAATGAAAAGCTACATATAGTTTACAGTCTATAGCCATTAAACAAAGTCATAATTTGTTATTCAGGGGTATCACCTTCTCCAATCACATCACTGAGTCTTTTATAGAACACATCTGTGGTGCTACCCTAAATTTATATATTGGCTACAACAAGTGCTTAATCCACTCTTCCTCTTGAGATTTAACAACGTTTCAAATGCCATTTGAAGCACTACAACTAGTTACACTTCCTATAGTATAAACAAACTTGGTAACTATATTTCATGATGACATTACGTTTATTCTGCAGTCTGAGATACTCTATCATGTGCTGTATATTCCAGGAAGTCTGGGAGTTCAAGTACTCACTGCAGTTTTCCTAGTAGTGCTGGTCAATCTCTATAACAAGAGCCTTGTACCTATCATAGAAGAATTGTTTTGAGGCAAGCCAGAGGACATCCTTGATGTATTGTAGCAGTGTGTAGTGGAGGGTGTACTGAAGAGTGCTGTAGTTTCTGTTGAAATTGCCTTGTTACATGCATTTCACTATCTATTATAATCATCATTCTACTCCAAGTTCATTCTATCACATGTATCTACATGTGATTATTCTTTATTCACATGTATATAGTTTTCCAGCAGTATATAAACTGTAGATAGTTCATCTGAAGTCCTCACTCTTTCTGACTTTGGACTTCAGGTTAGTAGCACTTTACTTTGCTCAATACACTCTTTCTGACTTTGGACTTCAGCTTTAGTGACAGTTTCTGTTCCCTGTGCTTTGCCTGTCTTCAACAGTTCCAACCTGTCTTATAAGCTTCCTTCTCAAAATGTACAATAAAGGTGGTGAAGCATTTTTTGGAATGCATCTGGAGGTTGAAGAGGTTGTCCTTGGCTTCAGCCATGATGTTATAGATCCCAAACTTCCTGGAGAACTTGTCAATAAAGGCCTGCCAGCAAGAGAGTGCCAGATTGTTGAGGTTGAATTGAATAAGAGCCATGTAGTGGTCAAAGGCAATCTTCTGGAAGTACGATGCAGCAAAGGCAACTCTGAAGCTGTCAATCTGAAACATGAGCGGCTTTGCCTGAAACATATTGAGACATTGAATTAGGAATATATACTATTTCTGGGGGTTCTGGCCTGTAAATGTGTCGGGTTTCTAGATGTCCAAATATCCTTTTGCAGGCAAGGAAGGGCATTATAGGTGTCATTTGGTCCTGCATTGTAGTAGTAATAATAGTGGTTATCCCCTTCTCCATAGGGAGAAAAAGCACTGAGTATGGAGCCCCACTCTCCTAGAGGGCCTCCTCTGAGTAGCTTACCTGGAGGTTTCTAGCCTGGGGGTCCATCATCTCAGAGGGGGTTGTTCCTGTCAAAAGGAGGTCTGGGTCTCCATACAGGGGGTGGTAGGGGTGGCAGGCTGGTGGGCCATCCTCAGAGGTTGACTAAAGGTGGCAAAAATGGTCAGGAGAGATTCTGCAGTACTGGGTTGGTTTGCAGTGTCAGGCTAAGTGCTAGGTCAGATGCCAGGTTGCGTGGAGGGCATCTAACTCAGGAGGGTTTGTCAATGTAGCACAGTATGTCATCTGTACTGGGAGTGTTGGCCCAGAGTTTCCTGGAGGTTGCCAGTAGTGGGGATCAGGCATTGTCCATTTGTGGAAGTAGTTTCAGGGGTCTCTGGGACTGTCTCCAGGTCTTGAAGGTGCTAGGGACAGAGTTAGCTCTTTGGCAAGCCAACAAACCTACCATGTGGGCAGCAGGCTGATTGAATAGTCTGTCTGTTGGGTTGAGAGACTGCAGTATAGCTGAGGTGTTTTGTCGTTCTTTCCATTGCTGTTGCTCTGGAGTAGGGGCCATGGAGAGTGTGGAAATCAGCTTCAGAAGTTCCTGTTAGATGTAGATCAAGCAGCCAGGGTCTGCAGAGTTATTGAGGGGTTGAGAAAAGGGAGACATGTGGACTTCGTCAAGTAGCTGTTGCAATTTTTTATGAAGGATTGTGTTGCACTTATACTTGACCATGGCTTATTCTGGGAGTTCTTCCTGAGCAAGTTGTTCTCTGAACTCAACCAGGCAGTGTGCCCAGTCCTCCAGGAAGCCCTTGAAGTTGTTGTATCCAAATTCCATGAGTAACACCTTGTCCATTGTGCAAAAGTCTCTAGCAAAATCCTAAGCAAACAGAGCATCTCATTACATTGACACTTGTACTCCTTAAAGTGTTGTTGTCTCATAGGTGATGGAGAAGTCTGTGTGGGTAGGGCAGTGGCTGGGTAGTATTGAGGCTAGTAGTTATAGTTGGGAGGTCTATGGAGTTGGGGAGCAGGGCATTGGTAATCATAGTAGAAGATGGGAATAAAGAGATCTTCATTCAAATGAATTGGGCAAGGCCCATTGAGAATGGGTGGGGTCTCTGGTAGACCCCTGGAGATGCTTTGGTACAAGAAGACCTCCACAGGTCAAGCCATGGCTAAGTTGGGTGGAGGGGCTCTAGGTCATAAAGGGACAGATTAGGGGCCCAGTAGTGGTGGAGGCATTGGTGTTCATACAGGAGAGGTGGATAGATAGAGTGAGAGGTCTGTGCAGAGTAGTGATCAGGTACTGGACATCCATAAGGGTCAGTCTGATAACCTGTGGAGTAGTAAGTGTGAGTATACATAGCTATCAAGCATGGTGTAAGGAAGAATCTTGATATTATATCAGGTTTTGCTAAGTTGGGGGCTTTCTAAGAAAGCAACACCCTTACAAGGTGGACTTGATCTATATGTACTTGGATATCTGGAACTCCAGACTGTGCTCCAGGGTTCAAGACACAAACAAAGGATTTCTAGGGTAAGAGACTTAATCCAGGGATTGGAGGAGGTCAGAAGTATGGTGGGACTAAAGTCGAGTTGAGAATCAGAGGTTCTAAGACAAGAATGGGGTTAATAAACTTTAAGTCACAAAGTGTGTACCAATCTCAAAAGCATGCCAGTCAAAGCATGCCAGTCAGAGCATACCAGTCAAAACTAAAGAGCATATAAACAAATCAGTGTAATATCAAGACTAATGTACTACAAGTGGGTAGCTACTCTTTTGTTAAAGACAGGCAAAGCACAGGGGACAGAAACTGTCACTAAAGCTGAAGTCCAAAGTCAGAAAGAGTGTATTGAGCAAGTAAAGTATTACTAACCTGAAGTCCAAAGTCAGAAAGAGTGAGGACTTCAGATGATCTATCTACAGTTTATATACTACTAGAAAACTATATACATGTGAATAAAGAATAATCACATGTGGATACATGTGATAGAATATAATCACATGTAGATACATGTGATAAAGTATAATCACATGGGGAATACATGTGATAGAATGAACTTGGGATAGAATGATGATCATAATGAAATGCATGCAACAGGCAATTTCAACAGCATGTGGTTGATAATTCTACAATTCCTGAATAAATACTCTAATTCTTTAAAATACTAACTGAGAGAGCTCTTGTGGCTTGGACTCGTCTTATTTTGGTGCCAAAAAGTGATTGTGTGGCGGCATGTGCTGAGCTGATTGTTCCATGGCAATTGTGGTGCCGAGTTTGATTAGCAGATGTGGGAAAGGGGTTCTAAGTATTGGCGATGGATGGGCAGTGAGAATCAAAAAGCTGAGAGAGAGGAGTTGATGGCGTTGGTGGGGTAAAGATTGTATGGTGGCAAGCAGAGACGCTAAAGGATTGTCGGTGCTCAGATTGTATTCTAAGGAGCATGGGAAGATATCAGGAATGTTGTCTACAGTAAGCTCATCTTTGGCGTTCTGTAGTTCCTGTTCTAGAGTGTGGTGTGATAAGGCACCTGGAAGTTGAGGAGTAGATGGAAACAGGCGGAAAGGAAGAATGCCTTCAGCCAACTACTCTAGCAGATGGCGCTTATGCTAGAGATGGATTTCTGGCAGAATTCTGCCCTAAAGATCCCTTGCAGTGGGCTCCAATTTGATGACGCCCAAAGTTTGGTCAGTAATAAATGTAGTAATAGTGTTACCATGCCAAAAGCTTGCGTTGGGCATGCTAAAAGATGAGGGGAGTCCCAGGCAGGTTCCAGAGAATGCACCTATGAAAATAAGGTAAAGTTGGAAAGGGGTTGGCAAGTGTAAAGCGCTAAGATAAAAGCACCTATGGAAGAAGTGGTAAGTGAACACGGCAATGTAAGTGGCAAGAACACGGTAAGCTTAGCAAAGTCTAAGCATTGTTAAGTCCTGCTGTAGCTGCAAGGCATCAAGGAGTTCACTATTGCCAAGTGACTAATAATGCCAAAGTGCAGGGAACTAGAAAATTTTATAGAGGTAGCTCCAACGGTTTCAGATCCCTACTGTCTATTCAAGACACTTAGCGACTTCAGGCAGCAGATCGCAATGCTAAACCATCAATCCATCAATCTTCTGTCTGTCCAAAGTACTAAGCGATGTCAAGTGCCAAATCGAGGCACTAAGCGATGTCAGATGCCAAGGTCAAATGCTAAGCTGTCCATCAGTTTGGATAGATCATCAGTCTTCTCACTAAGTGCTGTCACCGGTGATAATGCCATTTGTCAGTTGTTCCTCTGTCTGTCATCAGTGCTATTATTGATTGGATCTGCTTCTTGCTGTGCGCGGCCATCAAATATCGCCAAAATTGATTAATTAGCATGCGCTAAGCCTTAGTATCCCAAGCCAGTGCTGTGTTGCCATAGCCTGCCATTGATATGCTGATCCTGTATGAGGTCCTATCACCATACCCACAATAAGGCATCTGCCTTCTAAACTTCTAAAGTGGGGTTACTCCTTCCCCATCTTTTGAGGTCTTTGACTATCGCCTCTATAGTTGGTGTTCAGATGCTGGTGTGTTCAACACTGTTTCTTATAAACATATCCAGGCAAGTCTCTGATCATTTGGGCAAGGGATTCGATGGCTAGATTGAATAGCATACATGAAAGGAGATCTCCTTGCCTTATGCCCCTTGTAACCTTAAAAAGCTCTTGCTAATCTCGCCATTTAGGATCACCTTTGTCTGCACATCTGAATATAGGGCCTTTACTATTTTTATAAAGCCTCTCAGGATGCCGAACTTCTTTAGAGTAGCCCATAGGAAAGAGTGCAGAATACAATTATAGGCCTTTTCTTGATCCAGGCATATTATCATGCCATCAGTCTTTGTTTTATCACATCATTTTATAGTCATTTGGGCCAATTCCATCTGATCTTCTGTTGAAATTGCCTGTTGCATGCATTCCATTATGATCATCATTCTATCCCAAGTTCATTCTATCACATGTATCCACATGTGATTATACTTTATCACATGTATCCTCCATGTGATTATATTCTATCACATGTATCCACATGTGATTATTCTTTATTCACATGTATATAGTTTTCCAGTAGTATATAAACTGTAGATAGATCATCTGAAGTCCTCACTCTTTCTGACTTTGGACTTCAGCTTTAGTGACAGTTTCTGTCCCCTGTGCTTTGCCTGTCTTTAACAGGTTATGGGCCCCGGCCTCTAAAGCTACAGTTCGAAGTTTTTGTCATTTTATTGCTCTGTATCTGTGCTATAGTCCTTATAGTGGTTGCAGCTCCCTCTATATACATAGACTCTGAACTATTGGGTGGTGACCCTTAAGTGGGGCTGCTTTATCTCGCCAGTGAAGCCTGACACGCCTAACTGGGAGGTGTTACAATTGCAGAGTCTGCAGTTACTTAGTTACACTTACTATACCTCACCTTCCTGCTGCACCACTCCTGAGGACCTTACAGGAACCCTGCCAGTTTTATTAACTGGATTTGTGGCTGAATTCCTGACCTTAGCATTCTATTGCTTTTTCAGCATTTCCTGACACTACACTCCACACCAACTCTTTCACCATGCCTACTTCTATACCAGCCTTCAACAAACTCAATTCCCACAACTATAACTCTTGGGTTGGGGAAATGGAGGCCTATCTTCGCTCTCAGAATGCCTGGATGCCTATTTCCATGCCTTCTTTGGCTCCTGAACTCTCTGACAAACCTACACCAGAAGAGAAGAGAGAATATAGAGAATGGCAAAAGCAGGCTAATGTTGCATCTGGTCTGATTTGCTTGATGGTGGAGGATGATCAAAGAATCCATCTCAATGATCACAAAGATCAACCAGACAAGATGTGGGATGCACTCAAGCAAATACACATGCAGCAGCGCCCAGGCACTCGCTTTAATGCCTATGATGACTTGTTTTCCATCAGAAAAGGAGAGGATGAGAATCTGCAGACTCTTATCAATAGAGTTGAGACTGCAATGAAGAGAATCCAGGATTCGCGCCCTAAAGACTTTGATATTGCTAAACTAGACAATGAATTGTCATCCATGGCATTAATCAGGGTGCTTCCTGAGGATTTCTCAGCATTTGTATCAACTCTTCTTCTTAAAGATGACTTGGACAAGGCCAAGATTCACCAGGCCTTTGTCACAGAGGAAACACAACGTCGTCGTCGTGCTGATGAATCTGCTGCAGCTGCAATTGCTATGAATGTTGCATTGGCCAAAGCTTCTTGTGATTTTTGCAGTTTGCAAGGTCATACACAGGCTAATTGCTTCAAATACAAGGCAGCCCAGCAACAAGCCAAGCAGCAGACTAAATCTCACAAAGGAAAAGGCAAAAAGCGTCAGGAGCATGCTAATACAGCCTCCAATGATGACAAGTCAAAGAAGGATGATGCAGAATTTGCTGGAAATGCAAGTACTCATTTATTGGATTGTTCAGATCCATTACTTCCCATTCAGCCTGAAGCTGACTTTGATTGGATTGTAGACTCAGGAGCCACTTGCCACATGACTCCACATCGAAATTGGGTCCACAATTACAAGCCCTATCATACCCCAATCAGGTTAGCTGACAACAACATTATTTATTCAGCTGGAATTGGAACTGTTATATTCCATCCAGTTGCAAATGGGAAGAAGGTCCAATCCTTAGAGTTCCACAGAGTCTTGCATGTTCCACAACTCCGAAATAATTTCTTATCTTGTATATATTTGACCAGAAACAAAGGCTATAACATTTACATTGATAAAAAGGCCATGCATTTCTGGTTAAATGGAAAAGAGTTATTTAGTGCTACAATCAAATCCAACAACTCTGCTCATTTGGATGGTTGTACA